>JANHQD010003099.1:0-14280 GCA_024721195.1 Marasmius sp. AFHP31
TCAGGCTCGGTGAATCATTGAAGTTCTGTTCAACACGGTTGTAGATTTCAGTGGCCAGGATCAATACGGACCCGGAGCGACTGGTCAGAAAAGATTCGTTATCAGCGAAAGCAGCTTGTTCACACTTGAAACCTAACGGTGAAACGGCGTTACTTACAGGATGTGTAGAGCCCCGTTGAATAAACAATTCAGCCTATTTCTCCGCTTAAAAAGCTCCCTTCGCAGCTGCAAAAAAGCCTGATCCTGCCTTCTCAAGCTTCTCTCGAAATCGAAGATATGGCCTACTTGGAATGCATTGAGCGATTACTTCCGGGCGTGTAACACTCGAGCGGGGGTATAACTTCAGCGATCCAAACGTGACTGTTCGAAGAATTTTGCTGCTGCAGGTGCTCGGGTGCTTGACATGAGCTCGAGGATTGACGATTTGAATAATGACTGGCATTTTCAACAAGCCATCGTGCCAATGACTGCAGAGAAACATCCTGACGTCGTAAATCTGGTCAGCCAACCCACAGAACTAAGAACACCCGTACGCACTCGAGCATGTAAACGTCGGCCTCTTTGTACGAGAACGAGATGAGAATACGCCAAACAGTGCTCTCGACATGGGAAGAAAGCCAGCAAATGAGAAGACCCTACCCGTTGATGTTCGACTCTTGACGCTTTGGTAGGTTCCGATACGCCTAATAGAGATGCGAAGGTCAGCGTTGGACATGACCAGATACGAGGGAACCACCTATGTTGCCGTCGTTTATTACTGTCCATTGCCCGCATCAACGGGTCCATTCGCGAGGAATAATGCCCAAGGTCTAAACAAGCTCTCCGTTGGGTCGTTTGAAAACTTTGTCTGAGCTCCCGAGCGAGTTGGTTGGTTTGTTGCGGATTTGTATTGTGAGGAATCTTTGTGAGTCATTGATGCACCAAAACGCCTTGCGAGAGAGAGATAGAGACAACGTCAAGGTCTTTGCATATGAATGGCCAGAAGTTGAATTTGTTAGGAGTTGCTGACAGTGAGAGCAGGGTCATGGTAGCCATGGTCAACGCCGCAGCCGCTGACAAAGCCTATTTGCTCGTTGTCCCTGGACCCTCACTCCAAACAATTTTCTGGCTATCCTTGTTCTCAACATCGCACTCGAGCATCTCTCAGGAAGTCAGAAAATCTAGGTCCGACTCTACTCTTGGAAGATACCTACGGAATAGTTTCATATCCCTATCGCCGCTGTTCAAAATCTGAACCTGCATTCACGAGCCCGAATTCTCGAGGCTCAGGGCGTCTGCTGGCTACCCAAAAACACGTACCATTCATTTCGGAATGCTTCCAGAGCGCTTCTTGTACTTCGATCTACGATCTGGACCTTGGCCAACACACTCGTGGGCTGCAGCGCCAAACTGTACAATGGATCGCCCAAGCAATTCAACGTAACTTGGACTCCGAATGGGAATTTACTTCTGGTGACACCCCTGAAAAGAACGAAGATTAGACTCACGCTCGACGCTATATTCAACCTTGAATTCGACATCGACATTGACAAGCATTACGGGTTTCGACTCAGAAGGGATGTTTCAATACAGTGGGCAAGGTCTCAAGAATGTTCGAAATCATCGTATCTCTCAACGTCACTCTTGGGTCGGTGATACCAAATGGGAGCTCGCACCTTCCGCCTCCTCGCGCTCGACCCCAGATCATCAGACGATACTCCCGGAGTAGAAGCCTTCATATCTCAACGCCGCCGTTATGGTACCCCAACTCGTGTAGCAAGTGATACTCTGGAGCGCCTCGATCAAGGTGCTGTACTGGACCAAACCTTCCCTCAAACCCAGTCTCTGCGACACTCCTTTGACGTTGTCGAGCCAGTCTTTGAAGACCGGACTGAGGGAAGACCTCGTGTACGAGTGCAGACTGTCCCGACAAGTACGAACTTGACAAAGGGGAACAGGTGCGTGCCCTCGGCATGTATCACTGCGGTGAGTGTTCTACAGCATTAGAACCACGATCGTGTGCGAAATGAAGTTGAAGCGCAGGCAAACAGCATGCAAAAACGTTCACATTTTCATATCGATAACGCTCATGGGAGCGCAGAGAGGCGCTGGTGACGGTTCTGGATTGAAGCCACAAAGAACGTCGGATAGCTCGATGGCCTAGGTCTTTGAAAGTGCGAATGTGTGAGGCGGAAGCACAAGGCAACAGAGAGAGAGAGCGGGAGGGATACGAACGAGAAGTATAGCTCAGTCGGGCGAGCCGCTGAGGGGCATATGGAACAGGCGTGGTTTTGGCGCTTCAGGACGTGATCTAGCTGAGGCGTGTATATGGCGTGTTTGCTTGAAATATAAACATGTTCTCCTGTGATTCGTTGTCCCCCATACCCGAGACCCTTTCCTCTCTCTCCCTCGTTCCACGGCCTGCATGTCTACGTTCTTCCCGAATGCGCAAAATGCCTCGATCTCTGGTGGGGTCTTTAGCCACGTAGAAGGCGACCAACACATCCGTTACACTGGCCGCGCGGAAACTAGAATGATAACTTTGCCCTCTGCTAACGGGCGTATAGCAGCAAACCAGGAATCCAACTCGCCCTCGACTTCGACGATGGTGATTCACGTTAAAGGAAACCAGGTTAACCAAATTGTTCAACGAGAAGAGAAGGAACGTACTGAATTTGACGATGTGAGTGATTTAACTGGCAAACAAAGAGCTCGTGGACTTACACCTACCCTTCATCCAGTATCGGAACGTCAAGAGCGGTGATTTCTACCGGCTTGAGGATGTCTGTGTCACCAAATACTGTCGGAACCCATGGTGGTGCTACGATGAACCGAAAGTGGACAAAACCATTTGTGCTGTGGAGGTGATTGGGACAGAGGGTAGGTTCACATCAGTGACGTATAGAGGGCCGGATGCACGCAGGGTGAGTTTTTATTCTCTCTAGGCAGGGTGAACAAAGGCGACAATTTGATTATAGGCGTTCAAGAAGGATTTTCGGAAGTTTTCGCGAGCGCGGTACGTCCAGTTGAGTTCCACATTTGCCTCCGTTCTGACGATGCTTTAGTTCGTCCAAGTCGTCTGCCCAGGTGTTTGCTGTTGACGTCGGAACGGTTCCGTCGCTACTTTTTTGGCATGGTAAGAGTGTATGTGCATGGTGATCCCTGTAGTTGAGTTGATGTTCTCTGCAGGCCTTTTACCGATCTCACACTTTAGAAGGAATTTGGGATGGCTTGGTGGGCTATATGTCTATAATCTGCGTGTAAGTAGCGAAAGCAGTGAAATGAAACATTTTGATCATGCAATTGTAGAGGAAATTGAATTGCAGGGAGAGGGAGCTGTGGGTGGATTCTGGGCGAGGAGTGATCTGTCAAGGTCCAGAGGGGCCAATGTCATACATCGGGTGGATGGAGGAGGAGGTGGAAGCGGAGAATTTACCTTTGACCGCGGAAATGCTCCAAGAAGATTTTTTCCTGCGCTTCCTGGCGAGTCTAAAGTCGAAGAAATTTGATCGGGCGTTTCTGTACGCGATGTGGTGGAATGGGTATGACGATGACGAGAGCGTGCCTGAATCGTTCGATCAGCCGACCATCTTTTCCACTTTGACCGCAACCCCCATCGCCGTCGCAAACCACGTCTGGACAAGTGGACGGGGTTTTACAGAGAGAGAAGTGTTGGAAAATGGATTTACAAGGTGAGTATCCTCCAAAAATCACAGGCCACTCTATCTAATAATACACGAGTAGATTCCGACTTGAAGAAGATGGAAGCAGGCTTTTGTTGCGGTTGAATTGGCACGCAGACCAGGCCTGGCTTTCCCAATCATCAAACATTTTTCAATCTTGTGGAATATCATTGGATGACGATCTGAGTGCTTATAGTGCGTCGTTGTTCTGTGTTTCCTCTTCCACTGGCTAACATGTCCCAGAGCTTGTTTACAGGGAAGCGAGGCTGGAAGGCTACCTTGATGACTCCCCTCCCAAATCCCAACGACGACTCCAGCAGCCAATCTACCTTTTCATCTACCCACCTCCCCCCGACCTCTTCGACAGCAAAACATCACGCCTCCACTTCTGGTCTTTCCACGAGGACGGTCAACATCAACTTTCGCCCGAGTCATGTCTTGAATTCGGCCTTCCTATCGAGCTTCGACTCGGGTATCAAAGCAACCCGTCTTGGAAGTTCAAGAACTACAAGCTGAATCACCAATATCAACAACTCCGGAGCTTCGACACAACAACTACCGATTTCACTCAACACCTTGGATATGATGCCCACATTTTTCAACCCATCCACCATTCCGATCGTTTTATGGAAGTTTCTCAAGGTGTTTTTGCTTCCCGTTCGTCCATTCTTGCTCTTACCGTGGTGCAGAGCACTCCGACAGCCTTGACGCATCCGTCACCAACGACAGCTCCGAGTGTCTATCAGACATGATGGACCAACAACTGGCTGAGGACCCGACATCTATGAACAGTAATCAGAATCAGATAACCTCCAGAGAAGACAGACCCACCATCAACTTGGATCGCATTGCTAACAAGCGTCAGAGGAGGATGGGATATGAGGCAATTGCAAGAAATGATCCAGAACCAGTGCGTTGTTGATTTTTCTTTCTTACAATGAGCTTTACTCACATATTCGCAGGACCTTCGCCACAAGAACGATGCCACCAACGGTCATGACCCAGCAATGGATGGACACAATTCTCGACTTGTACAACCGCTCCCAACGAGGTTTCGGCCCTTCCCATATCTGGTCAACTCACATCCTCCGATTCCCCTCAATTACTCTCACCCACCCCAAGGGCACCAATCGCCACTTCATCCACCCTACTACCATAACAATCGGCTGCCATATCCTTATCCCTCCCGCCCCGCATACCCCTCATTGGGAGATGTGCCGTTCGCTTCGCGTGGTGTGAACATGGCATTTTCTACCACGTCCGATCTATCATCTACCCATCTCCAGTCGCAAGGATGGCCTGAATCGTCACAGAACTTAGCGGCGCCAACCCATTTCAACGCACTGCTGCCCTTCAACGCGTACAACAGTGCTGAGATCGCCAACACGGCCAGCGATCTCAGCAGAAGTACGATGAACTTGGGCTATACCGCTTCGGGTGCTTACCCAAGTGTCAGTACCATCGCAAATGCACCCAGATACGATCTCGGTGCTACCCAGAATACCGGGTGGTTGGGGGCATCCCAGGTCGAAACATCCGCTCCTGGAAACATGCTTTACAATAGCCCAGCATATCCTCCAGCTTCCTACTCGACGCCTGCGGTCACCCATCCTTTCAACCCAGCATACTCTGCCAACGTCACGTATTCCCCGCATAGTGCTACGCCTACATTTCGTGCGCACGATGCAGGTTCTCCCTCACCGTTCTCCTTCTACGGCGGAGGCTCATTTGCTCCTCACCAACACCAGAACCCCCCAATCTCTCACCACGACTCATTGTACAATTTGCCCTCCTTCTCCTTCCCGGGCGTTACCTACCCATCTGATTTGACCGCTCATACCCAAACTCACCTTCCATTTCCCGCTCATACGCCTCAGGGTCATCCTTCGATGCGCTCGTCCAACGGTGGCGACCCTCTCGTTCCTCACCGACCTTGGAACACGCCAGCCGACCATCCTCAGCAACCTACATATGAAGCTTCGATGCAATCGACACGATGGAATCCTTGGAATGAGACGAGTGGCGGATATGGGCAGGGAGATGGATTCTCGGGGTGGTAATAAACCAATTGAGGTTCGGGGATTGGTTCGGGCTGAAGACTTCGAGGCCTCGGTCGGCTTGTATTTCACGGACATCTCTCTATGGTGTTCATGGTTTGGGTCGCGTATCTCAGAAATGTTCATGGATAGTTTACCTACCATTCACCTCCTTTCATGTTCCTAATTCTCGTTATATCATACCTCAACGTCGCTGGTGGTCTTCTTTAACATACTGATTTCGAACGAACGCCGTTGAGGTTTCTTTGTCTTCTGTCATATGTTGGGTTGATTCTGGGTTGGTGATTATCGCTTGCCATTCCTCGGCGGGGTCGGACTGCATGATGTAATACTACATAATGTTCCGCGATTGTCAAAGGAGTATGAAGGCGGCAGCTCGGAATTCTTTGTGAGACAGAACACAAGTCTGCCCGGCGGTGATAAAGAACGGCAGTACAAAAGGCGCTGTAAAGAATCAGCAACGTCTGCTAGAGGGGATAGTCCTTCACCTCGATCCTCATGGAGCTTAGGATTTTGAGACTAGTCGCAGGCCGGATAGACGTGGACAAGTCTTGTGGGTCCTTATGTGCGCCAAATATCGAGATAGGATTGTTCCTGAAATTCGCTGCGAGGTGTTTATGCGTTGTACGCACATCCAAAGCCCAACGATAGACTCCGTAGACTACGTCTACCGGAGAAGCTCACCAATGTCTGTCTGTCAACCATCTTGACACGAGATATCGAGTTCCGAGTCGATTGTTACAAAAGTGAAGTCAAAGTTGGCAGGAACACCTCATATCTGCACCGACTACCCTACTTCCGCTGGTATCCCTGAATTTTAACCGTTAAGACGAACTTTCAAACAGTGCTATCCGTACGGAAGACAACGCAGTTGACTGAGATAGAGTAAGTACGCGAACGGTGATTCTCGATGAATTGCGAACTTCTAGGATCCCAAAGGCGACGAGGCTCACGGGAACCTTTCCATAATCACCGACAATCCTTACCCGTCCCAGCCAGCTCTCTCGGAAACATAGAGATAGGCCTCCATCTCGTTCTCAACCCCATAGCCACCCGAGAAGCGAAGAGTACCGGACCCCGTTCGAAATCCCGGAAGACCAGAAGCCACTACTTGGTGTGAGTTGATAATTTGGTCTACGAGACTTGTCAAGATACAACACGATAGAACAAATGGGATGAGAAGTTTTGAGACTCATGTTGAACGCACCCCCCATCCACCTTTTACGTGAAAAATAGAAGTAGCCACAATCGTGGTATGGCACGGCCAGTACCGCAAACAACAATGGTCAACGAACCATGATGATTACTTCCGCACTGTCATGAGGGTGCCATGTTGGTTCACGACACCCAGTTTCAGGCTGTTGTACAACCTCGGTCTCGACTACCGAGCCCTTACGGATGTACACTTTCTGTGATGGCCAACCCGACATCTCTGATGACTCGTGAAACGTTAATGGTGGATGGAAGAGTCGAGACCTATGATAAATGAGCAGCGGTAATAGCCCGTTTTCAGTGACGCCCAGAATGGATCGCTCCTCGCGCGCACTTGACAATGCAATACTCGAGCTTTCGGGTAAACCACAAACAAGGTGCACTGATTGCTCTTTGCGGGTGGCGTGTAGGGAAGATATCTCAATAAAGGCTATACATTTTTAAGACTATTCACACAGTGTCGAACTTTCACTCCGATTCGGTAAGGTTGCGAGCGTAATCCTGGCCAAGGTAGCGACGTTAGAATGGTCAAGGTGCAAAGGGATTATAAGAGTGATGCGAGAATCGTACTTGGTAAATGATGCTAATCGGGGATCCTAAAAGCACGACACACTCGAGAACTGACGAAATGTTCCCTCGTTCCGGCCTCCAGCTCTGGTTCATGACCTTTCACTGCCGTCGCCTTCGCCGATCCCAATACCTGCAAGATGCTGACATCGTCATGATATCCAATTCGACGTTCGTCTCTATCTTGCGTACAAGGGCTGTCAGCCCTGGTCGTCCATATTCATGAAATAGGCTTCGGGGGCCGGAGGGTTCTAGCTGGGTTTCTAAGGTTGATAGCAAAGGAATTCATAGCGCTCTAGTACATCAATGAGCTCGAATTCAGTAGACAATGTACCGAACGTCACAAGAGAGAGAGAAAGGTAAAAAATATTATTGCACCAGCGAGGCGGCACAACGTGCATACAAACAGTCTGCAAAATTGCCGGATCATCAGTGAGATTGTCGAGAGAGACACCTGAAAACACACCAACTCAAGTAACCTCGCTGCCATTTGTCTCCAAACGTTTGTTCGAGTCCTCTCTTGCAGTCTTGCCAACCCCAATCTATGCCTTGCTCGTGATTCTGGGCCTAGATGCGTTGAAGATGCCGATGACCGGGAAACGTGAATCCGGCGAGCTCTGTAGATAAGTTGGGTGAAGTTGAGAAGGAGGATAGGCTGGTTTACCTGGTCGAATGGAAGTGCTTCCTTGGTACATGAGTACACCCGGTAGACGACGGAGGTCCGGTCGTCGAGTGAAGCTCCGCCTTGGAAAGCCAAAGTTGAAGGTAACGCAATCTGAAGGGGTTTGCAGGCATGGGTATTCATACAAGCAGAGGGAGTCGGAGACTAAGAGAGCTAGAGAGATTCGAACAAAGATACGTCAAAAGACCAATTAACTGAGACAGGCTACCACTCGCGATTTGCCACGAGGACCTCCCTTTCCCCCTTCAAGGCTCGTAGTTCCACTGTGTAGCACAAGCGTCGTGGGTCAGAGGAAGTGCATTGGGGACAGAGCGATTCCACAAGACTCGGACAGACAAGTGAATGTCACTGGCGGGGTTGACTTGAAAATTTTCATGCTAATAGTTCTTGAAGAGACGCATGTAGCTTGACTGAAGGCATGAATGAGTTTGAGGCATGTTAATAAGAATGGCACACACCTACGAGCTTTCCGATCCTGATCATCGGCCGAAGTCATTTGAGGGGTTGGAGATGGTGATACCCTAGATACAGGGCACGCGGAGACTAGAGGTTCCGTAGCCCTTCCACGCAATTGGGTGGAGGAACAACAAGGCTTGTAGGTACGGATAAGGGCCGGAAACAGTCGGTCTCCGTCCAGTAAACTGGATCAGAGCATAGCAAGGTCGACTTCATTTGAAGAGATGGAGATGTTGTTTGTTCCCTTCGGTGTCTACAGCGCATGATTGTCAAAGTGTCGGTCGAGGTAGGAGGGTGGAATTATAAGCGTAGATTCTGGGCAGGCGTCGGTAGTTGTTTAAAAGGCCGAGAAGGTGATTGAGGGGAAAGAGTAGTTGGAGATGTTTTGGAGATGTTTTGGATGGCCGACACGGAAAGATGTTTCTGTTACATCTGTGGGCGAAGATAAGCCCAGGAAGTATTCACAATAACGGTACTCACCATCACCTTGAGCCCTCCCATCACGCTGTTTCTCCGTGCTTCTAGTCGATAACAAGTAGCATCTCCGAGGACTTTTGCGCTAGTTGAGCAGCGAAATAATGACGATTGAAGAGGTCTGAGGTATGTTGCAAGTGGTGTTCTTGGTCAACGTCGCGGTCGCTGACAAATTCATGTTCCTCGCTACGTGCAACTTCCACCACAAATCTACAAGCAACACCTAGGCAACATCCTGGCATCAAGCTTGCCACTCTCTCAATGCCGAAGCCGACATAATCTGGATTGAACAGTCAGCGAGAGAAATGCAACCCAAGCCAAGTATATTCATGGCCTCCCAGACTCATCCCACAACCCCGACGTTGGACGGTGTATCTGCGAAACCTTGACAAGGAGGTTTAGAGGATGATTCATCTAGTTGAAAGGCCTGCCAGAAGTGGGACTAGAGGCGTTGTTGGTGCGTCATAACCTATTTCCATATTCCTACGGTAACGATACTCCCTTCGAATTAAACCACCTCACGATATTGCGGTCATCGTTAGCAGCTTCTTGCTTGTACCTCTCACTCTCCGGGATTCAGTGGATATTACGCTCTCTACTCTCATTGCCACCCTCTTTACTCTCCTCCAAGGTGCCGCACAAGCCATAGTGTCGGCCGCATGAAGATCGATCCCCAAGCGCTCTTCAGGCTCAAAACGGTGGACTCCCAAGCACAGAACCTTTCATTCTTTATGCGAGACCCGGTGCTTGTTGTACGTCGTCGTACTTCCCTTTTTTGTATCTACGCTAAAAGTTTTTGTAGCTCGTTAGGCGTTTTGAAGCGTCAGTACATCAACTCGTGGATGATCACGACAGTCACCTTACTTTGTCCGCCCACCTACTTGATCCTCAAGATTGTCAGCTCGTCAGTCTCAGGCCCAATATCTGCAGTGGCATTGGCCTTTGAAGGCTCAATCACATGGATTCTAATCCCGGCTCACCAGAGCAGAGCAAGTCGTCAATGTCGACTTGCCATGGAAACCCTTTTTGATTCCCGCAAGAATCTCGCTGCGTACGAGCACGACAGCACAGAAGAGCTCAAATCATGATCACCTTCTTCGCATACGGCAATAAATCGGTATTTCATGTTTCACTTCTTCAAGGTGCACTGTTGCCATTCGTCTCGTACCGGTGTTGAAACAGCCAGCTCATCTGATGCCGTTCTATCGTGATTTGTACCATCTCGAGCCTAAACGACGATGATTCTCTTTCAAATATCGGCCTATCACGCATGTGTCAACTTTCGCTGGTCATGAACGTATCAACGACCCCCTCCATAACACCCATGCCTTCCAGGAGTTTTGCGTGTGCTCTCGGATGGAAGATTCTGCTTGACATCCCGGTCGGGAGTGGCATTGATTACTTCGCGATTAGGCACGGAGAGGCCGAAAAGGTGTATTTCAAGAATCTTAATCATACCCACTACCCACTCACTACTGTTGGTCGACAGAAGTATCTTCAAAGTTTTGATTCCCTCAGTGGACGGAAGTATTACTTCGAATGTACTCACTTAGGCTTATACTATACTGTGCATACTAGAATATCTTTCCGCCCGGCGTGTTACCAGCCCCGAAACAGGGCAAGACCTGCCATAGACCATGCACTCCAGTGAGGTACTTGATGCTTGAAGCGCATTCGGAGCATCCTATCTTGAGACATAAAACCACCGAGCCCATCAATTGCTGAAGAGGACAATCCGTGAGGTAGTCTTTCGAATCCGCGAGACAGAATCATGGACTCATGTGGGTCCATGCTCGCGATGTCTCAGTGAATGGTTTCTCTCCTTGAAGCCACGGGGATTTATCATTCTTCCTGGCCGTGTGATGTACCATAGAAGAGGCCATGGCGATCGCCGCTCGAGTACCTGTATTATCACGAAATGAGTGCTGCCTAGTTATCACACTTACAAGATTATTCGTGTCGAAAGTGCATCATTTTCGGTAGTCTAGTAAGATATTAGGAGGATCAAGATCGAGTTGAATGGTCTTGAGATATGCTGTACGCTCGACGGAAGGAGATACATAGGCGTATAGGATACGGAGCTGTCAGACCTGGTGAGTCACCAAACTTCTATTCAACACGGTCGTGAATCTTGTCGGTCAGGACACACTCAAAGTCGGAGTGGTATATGGGGAAGGCAAAGGATCGTACTCAGCGAAACCAACATGTATAAACACGGAACCTAACGGTACAATATGCCGTTCCGGTACCCTACTTCCCTCGTCGTGGCTGGGCTTGCTTTCTTGTTCCAGATGAGGTAGTTAAATTGGTTCTGGCTGATTCTCGATGCCCTGATCTGGATTTCAGAACTCCCGTTGGAGATGCTTGAGAATGGGAGAGTGATTGCGGTGAACGAGAATGTCTTGCACTTGGTTTTGTTAACCAGGTGGATGACGGGGGCGGGTGCCAGTGCTACTGGAAGTGATGCGAGAATCTGATGGCTTCATATGCTGTACATAGGCAAATCATCTGTAGTGGCCTACTATGCAAAGTATCTCGCCTTTCCTCGACCCCGACCGAATATAGTAAGCACGGCTCTCAGTAGATCTAAGGTAAATCATGTTGAGAACGAGTCGTACTACCTTCACATTATATTCAAAGGTCATTGCTTGTCATCTTCCGTACGGATCCTCTCACTATAGCTCGAAATTTCTCTTTGATGACAGCCCTCGACATTCCCTCGTCATTACACCATCTAAGAGACTGTACACTCGTTTTAGGTTTCAACGGCATGATTCGCTGGTCTTCATTATGGCCAAACATTCAAAATGTCATTGGACACCGAGGCCGGTTGGGAAGTTTTGTAAAACGATTCCGGGATGCGCTATGTGGACTCTTGTAGGTCCATGATCGTAACTGTGATCAGTAGTGGGTTTGTCGGAAATACCAGCCAGCGTTGTACATTACTCACGAGCCACTCTCCATTGGACTGTTCTCGAGTGATCAGTGCTCCATGCACAAATTTAGGGTTACTTGATTGGGTATGAGTCGTCGTACGATACAAAAACCATATTTTTCCCATCTTTACCAAGGGAGTTCTCCGCGCTTAGACCAAAATAGCCCAGTCTTTCCCTCCAACTCCCAACTGTCCGAGTTGAGCTCAAGGTTATCGAGGGAGCTGACCAAATGCGATCGACGATTGAGGTCGACCCTGAGCAGACGCGTCGCTGACAGAGCCAAATTGCACATTGTTCCCAACGTCCACCCTGCAGCAAGGTATTCGCAACACCCATCTTCTATTATCTTTTACCTATCACCTTTCTCAAAACGTGGAGCAGCAAGTCAGCGAAAGCTGCTGCTCGACGCTCATCGCCTCCCCATAAATTTGAAAACCAGTAACAACAATCTGAGCTACGAACGCCATTCTTGGTCGCTTGAGGCCTCAAAAGCCGAATGTGTGGGACGAAGTGAGGCGGGTTTTCCGCGACCGGAGCTTACCACGGGGTTGCAATTCTACAAGCACAATAGTAGAGAAGCAGGCTTTGGGACGGACGAGGTGAAAGGGGGCTGCAGAAAAAAAATAGTATGTGATCATTGCTTTGAGGAGGACTCAGAAGTTACAGATTGAACGATCTGTAGGTATTCCTTTGGGATCGAGATAGCTCGGAGATGTTTCTATTCAGCTACAATCAAAGTGCAGTAAATACACAAATGACTGATAAGTTTCGTGCACTCACGGTCTGGGTCGGCACAACAGGCCTCCATTCACAACTGAGACCAATAAGATCCTAAGCCTTCAGTTTGGTTGTTCGGAAGCCCGTTGTCAATTATCTGGAACGTTGGACGAGATCATGGAAAGCCCAACTACTACCTCGCCTCTCACCACATATTTACTTCAAGGAGGAAAAGCAACACAACAGTTCCGAGACCTTGAATACCAGCGGCCGCGAATTGGCGGCAATTGATAGTGCAGTCTGTTCGAGAGCTGTCAGTAGGTAACGTAACCGCAGGGTGAGCCTGAGTGACCGAGATCGAAGATGGGAAGGTTCAAGACACATTTGATATGCGCCCTCACGCGCCATTGAATATTAGCTCCCCAGAATTAAACATCATCGTGCATACCAAGGTTGGGCGTCCTATCAGCTCCCGAAGAGTGGCAAGACATGCTATCGACTAAGCACGCCGGGGAGGTATTTGATGCTCGAAGCGTATTCGAAGCATCCCATTTCAACTACACACGGTTACTAAGCACATCGCTCAGTATGAACCACTGAAGAGGAAGGCCAAGTCGTGAGATAATATCTCGGGTCCACGACACATAATTGTGGACTCGAATGGGTCCATGATCGTGGCATGATAGGGCGTAGTTTCTCTCCATGAAGGGAAACCGTGGAGATTATCGTTCCTTTTCATAGATGGTCGATAAAGAAGCTCATGGTGATTACCGCTCGAGCACCCGTTGTCTCGCGCTGTTGGCGTTGCCTGCTCATTACATCCACAAGATCGTTTGTGTTGAGAGCCTTGCTATGCATCACTTTCAATAGCCAAGGAGGGTGTGAGAAAATTTTGGTAGGCGTGTCGTCTTGGAATAGAGAGCGCTGTACATGCGGTGGAAGGAAATTTGCAGGCGTACAGATACGGGAACTATCAGGCTCGGTAAGTCATCGAAGTTCTGTTAAACACAGTCGTAGATTTCGGTGGTCAGGATCGATACGGACCCGGAGCGACTGGGGAGAAAAGAATCGTAATTAACAAAAGCAGCTTGTGGACACTTGAAACCCAACGGTGAAACGGGATAAATACCTACCAGAATTGTAGAGCCCCGTTGACTAAACGATTCAGCATATTTCTCTGCTCGAAGAGCACCCTTTGCAGCTAAAAAGCCTGATCTTGCCTTCTCAAGCTTCTCTCGAAATCGAAGATATGACCTACTTGGAATGCATTGGGCAACTTTCAGTTCCGGGCCTGTACCACTCAAGCGGGGATATAACTTTGGTGATCCAAACGTGACCATTCGAGGGATTTCGCAGCTGTAGGTGCTCGGATGCTTGACATGAAATCGAGGGCTAAACGTTCAATTGACGACAGGCATTTTCAACAAGCCATCACGCCAATGACGGCGGAAAAACATGCTGACGTCGTATATCTGGTCAGCCAAACCCACAGAACTACAAACATCCGTACGCACTTG
>JANHQD010003100.1:0-23301 GCA_024721195.1 Marasmius sp. AFHP31
GAGTTGATATCTCGGGCCGCGCGTACGGACGGCTGGAGCCTGCCAAAGCTGTTCTTCCCCTAATTCACCAAAATATGACGAGCCAACTGAGGCAATGGTCCCACTATGTTTTGCTCAGGTCGTTCTCTCCACGTCTTTCACTCGTTGATGCCACGTAATGTGTCCGATGTCGCCTCCAGGCCTACCCGCGGTCGTCGAAGCGCCACGTTCTCTCGAAGAGCTACGGACTTGGGGTTGAATCTTACTACCGTATAATTAACGGGCTTCTTGACAATCGGCTCAATAGTTTATCTTCTTTCTCCGACCTCGAGTGGTTCATCCGTCCCCCCTCTGAAAACTCACGGGACTTCTCTGTTACTGGGTTGTTAAGTTGCAACCAGTAGGGTTGACCCCGGAATATCTTTTAGGGAGAGTCACTCTTAAGTTTGGCAGTGGAGCCGTTATGTTTAGTGCTGAGGGTGAGGGTACCGTGGCTTTCAGATAAGGATCCAATATGAATCTGGTTCACTCGTTCGCTCGCTCCTTCCGTTGCCCGAACGGTTCGGAAAGAATCACGTCAAAAATTTCGAAATTACAAAACGGATATCTCACTGGATTATTATTATTATAATCATATAAACAGGTTATAGGACACAGGTCGTCAATTACGGAGAATGTACTCATTGGTCGTACTGGCTGGGTGGCGATGCTGCGAAATACTGGATTGTTGGCAGTAGAGCATTATCACAACGCTAACCCTCACCGCACCTCTTCTTCTAGACGTCCGCGACGTGCTCAGACGGTTTCTCAGCCTCGTCTCATTGGATACCACTCCCAATGGAGTACCGCGCGACAACACCTCCGCACCCGCATTCACCCTCACCCACGTTACCCATCTAACACTCCGACGTACAAACAAATAGTACTCTGAATCCGGAGAACTCATTCGGTATTTTTATACCCCATCATTGGAGGTTCTCTCCGTATCGAGTGGTATATTGATCAATTTGGTTCCTGCAAGTGGGGATCCGACGGATTCTCTACCTTCCCTCGTGGACCCGATTATGTGTTCGCAAAGCTTGTTACGGGAGTTTGAGTTTGAAGATGAGAGGTTGGCGGAGTCAGACTTGGTGGTGGTTCTGGAAGTGTTGCCTGATTCTCTTGAACAGCTTAGACCGAGTCTCTTCACCTCGCAGCCAAATGTTACCATCGAGCGACTGAGACTCAATCTCTCTTCGAATATGGCGGAAACTACGCCTGTCCTCCTTCCTCATTTGACGACAAACCTCCGGTTGGACTTTGAGGTTGGAGACAACTCAGTTTGGGGTAGTGTTGTCGAGCTCTTACGGAATAAGTTCAACCACAGAGGAAGGTCTTCAGAAGAGGCCAGTGTATGGCTCCAGAGTGAACCTATCAAGTCATGTTTTGTGAATCGGAATGATGGTGGTTAGGTGGTTATGCGGAGGGATTCAATATCACGATGACAGACTCGTTCGTACGGTCGGTCAGTCTTCTGTTAGCGAATATAGCTCGTGGGTTTTGGATGCAGAATACGGCTCCTCATTGAAATGATAAAAAAGGTAAAGAATACAACTAACTAACGCAACCACAGTACAAAGAACAGTCACGGTAACTATACATCAAGAAAACGTCTAGTAAAAAGCATCCAAGCACGATAGTTGTGAGTATCAGCGAGCTCATTACAGAGTAAACCCGATTCAACGCCTGACGTTCAACAACTGCCAGGGACAGGACAGTCGCAGTCCTATGATAGATAGTAGAAAAATCAGTGCTCAGCTTCGGTTTAAAGGATTGAGATAATTACGGGTACTCACAAGAGGATTTACACAGAAAAAGCCACCCACGTCGACTTGAATGCGATCCCCGTCGACGCTAGTAGATGTAGAAGTCACTATTGTGGTTGCGGTAGGCTGGGTCGTCGTCGCTGTCGCCGAGGTAGAGATTCGGGATTCTGAGTACGATATCGACACGGACGCGGGAGATGCGCTATTACTATTTGGTAGGGAAACGGGCTCATCAGTTTCAAATGTCACAAAAAAGTCCAGAATGCGAACGTACCCCGTAGATGTTATGGCAAGGAGAATTACGGCGGACAAGGCAACGAATTGAGACCTAATCATGATGGGCGGTGGGTGAGTGCTGAAGAGGGTGATTTCTGGTGAACAAATGTTCCATTACTTATACCTCTGAGAGCCTGAGCTGATATGGGATGACCTCTAATACTTCCCCAAAATAACCACCACACTTCTCACGAGCCCAGTCTTAAGTCACCAAAAAGACATTAAGTTTACCATATTCACAGTAAAACAAAGTGAAATCAGACCAGTCAATGGAACTGTGTTCCGAGCGCTTTCCCGAGAACGAGCATATGCATGAGCGGAGTCATACTAATGTATGTACCACTGTGGACATCAGATCGGGGCACACGGGAGAACAGTCATAGGTGTCGTGAGATTGGTGATGTGGGAATTTTCCCAAAAATACTTCAAGTACAACCTCTCCTCTTCAGCAGACCTGGGACGTTCCAGCACTCGAAATTAACAGTCTGTGTTGGGTTGTTGCTTCTATTCGCTTTACACTGATGCTGTGAAGTATGGGAATCTCTTTGCACTGTGCAGTGGAATGAATCAAGTTGATATCTCGGGCCGCGCCTGCGGGTGGTTGAAGCTTGCCAAAGCTGTTCTTCCCCTAAGTCACCAAAATATGACGAGCCTACTGAGGGAATACTCATTACCATTTTCCGAAATTATTGTTCGCTCAAGTCGTTCCCTGCACGTCTTTCACTCGTTGATGCTATGGAACAAGTCTGATGTCGCCTCCAGACCTACCCGCAGTCATTGAAGCGCCACGTTCTCTCAATGTGTTTGGTACTGAGGTCGAGACCACCGTGGCATTCAGATAGGAATCCAATATGAATTCGAGTCCCTCGCTCGCTCGCTCGTTCCGTTGCCCGAAGGATTCGGAAAGAACCATTTCGGAATTAAAATACGGATTCCTTGCTGGATTATCAGTATAATTACATATACAGGTCGTCGCTTGAGAAGAATGTACTTGGTAGTATTCGCTGGGTGTTGATGCTGTGAGATACTGGAGTCTTTGCAGCGGAGCATTCCCCCCTGTCCTCAATCACATCCCTAATCATCACCGCACTTTTCTTCTAGACATCCGCGACGTGCTCAGAGGGTTCTCTAACCTTGTCTCATTAGATATCACTCTCGGCGGAGCATCCCGTGACAACACCTCCGCACCTGCATTCACCCTTACCCACCTCACCCATCTAACTCTCCGACGCACCGACAGATACTCCCAATTCGGAGAACTCATATCCAGGGTAAAGGATACAACTAAGTAACTACAGTACAAAGAACAATAACTATCTCAAACGATAAGTCCATAACGAATACGTCTAGTATAAAGTATCCAAGCGTGTAGTCATGGGTATTAGCGAGCCCATGACAAAGCAAACCCGATTCAACGTCTATTTAACGTTCAACACCCGGGGACAGGACAGTCGCAGTCCTATGATAGATAGTAGAAGACTTAGTGGTCAGCTTCCCTATATAGGATTGGGATGACTACGGCACTCACAAGAAGATCTACGCAGATAAAGATATTCACGTCGACTTGCATGCGACCCCCGCTGACGCTAGTAGATGTAGAGGTTGCTATTGTGGTTGCGGTAAGCTGCGTCGTCGTCGTCGCTGTCGCCGAGGTGGAGATTTGAGATTCTGGGCAGGATGCGGATACGGACATGGGAGATGCACTATTGTTTTGTAGGACAGCGGGCTCATTAGCTTCAAAGGTGACAGAAAAGACTAGGATGCGAACGTACCCCGTGGATATTATGGCGAGGAGAATTGTAGCGAAAAAAGCAACGAATCGAGACTTCGTCATGGTGGGCGGTGGGTGAGTGGTGAAGAGGGTGAAGATTCCTGGTGACTGAATGTTACGCTACTTATGCCTTTAAGAATTTCGACTGCTGTAAAATTTTCTTGACTATTTCATCAAAATATAACCACCGCGCTTCTCATGAACCCAGCGCTGAGTCAAGCAGACAAGAAGTTTGCCATACTTTGCAAGAAAGCGAAGTGGAATGATACCATGCAAGGGGAGTGAGTTCCGAGCGCTTTCCCGAAGACGAGCATGTACATGAATAGAGTCATACTAGTAAATGCAACACTGTAGACGCCTGGTAGTGAAACACAGCAAAACAGTCATAGGTATCAGGAAATTGGTGGCGTGGGAATTTTGCCTGAAATACTCCAAGTACAACTTCTCCTCAGCGATCCTCGGACATTCTAACACTCGAAAACTAAATGTCTGTGTTGGGTTTTGCTTCTATTTGCTGTACAACGATGCTGCGAAGTATTGGATTCTCTTTGCGCTGTACAGTGGAACGAATCGAGTTGACATCTCGGGCTGCGCCTGCGGGTGGCTGAAAACTGAAGCTGTTCCCCAGATATGACGAGCAAACTGAGTATCTATTTTTATTAGTAGCTTCTCACTCATTATAGTTGCGCTCTATAAGGTCTCGCTACCAATGAAGCGAATCTGTCGCCCTAGGCCTACTTGCGGTTCTTAAAGCGTTAGTACTACTACATTCTTCTAATAAAAGAGCTAAGACCTTGGGCTACACCTCTCTACCCTCCAATCGACAGGCTCTTTGACAATCGGCTGAAGAATATCCTCCCGACCTCCGCTGATACATCCGCCCTGCTTCTCGAATTTTGACATTCTTCGATAGTACCGTATATCGATGAGTTCTTCCGGAGGTTTGACCACGGAAACTCTCCAAAGGATGAGCGACGTCCGATCTAAGAGTGAAGTCGTCTGTAATGTGGAGACAGGCATCTATTACACGGGAATCTCTCGTTCGTTCTTGTTGAGCCAGTAAAAGCTTGGATACACGATATGACTTCTTTATCGGAACATGGGTACAATTACCAAAAATACAGGTTACAGGATACAAATCATTAAGTACGGAGAACAGTAGATATTGAATTAAATACATAAGTCGTACGTTTATTTCAATCTAAGCGGTGGTTGTGAGGTATATTCGAATATTAACCGCAACGTAAAACTATCTTAACAACCCGCAATAGGACAACACGGCTGACGAAGAAGGTACAGGATTTAGCGCTCAGCTTGAAGCCTTGAGCACAAGACAATATGGAACTCACCCCGAGGGGATCACAAACACGGACAGTAACGTCGATTTGCATATTGAGTCCGCCGACACTCGTAGATGTCGAAGTCACTATTGTGGTCGCGGTTGGTTGGCTCGTTGTCGCCGTCGCCGGGGCTGAGGACGGCAATTCTGAGACAGATACCGACACGGATACTGGAGATGCACTACATGCAAACAAAGACGCTTGATTATCAGCTCAAAGTGAAGGGAGCGTGAGGATACAAACTTACCCGGTCAATCTTATAGCGGAGAGGACGGCCAAAAGAGAAACGAGTTGACACTTCATTGCTTTGACGGGCAGTTGGTGGTTGGTGAAGTCTCCAAAGAATGTCCAGCTACTTATACCTCTGAGGACCTAAGCTGCTGTGCTGCATCCTCTACTACTTCGTCAATAACACATCCGCCTCCTACAAACGAGTCAGGCAGACAAATGGTCAATGTTCACCTAATTTGAAGAAAAGGCAGTAGTCATCAAGCCATGGAAGAAGATTGAGCTCAGAGCGCTCCTCAAAAATGAGCATATACACGCATGGAGTCATAGAATATAGCACTGGAGACCAGATTTGGACTGGATAGTGAACAAAGCAACGATTCAGAGGGCTCGTGCGATTGGTGGCGTGGGAAGCTTCCCGAAAGAGTACAGATACAACGCCTTTCCCTCGAAAGCTCCTAACGTTCAAAGCTCCAATACTCAGAATATGAATGCCTGTGTTGAAGAGTTTGTCTAATTGGTCGGGTACTGATTGCTGTGAGGTGGAGGAATCTTCTGTAGTGGTAACGAGGGGATATCTCAGGCCGCGCGTACGGGTGGCTGAGGCTTCTCCCCCGAGTCTATATTAGATCTCCGCCGCGCCAGCGATGCGATACACAGCATACAGGATACCTTCTTTGAGGACAAAGCGATAATAGTGGTGTGGTTGAAGAGAAGTCATTAATTGTCCAGACGAAATAAACAAACAAAGATCGCATCAACGGCGCGCGGGATCAACTGAGGAAACGGCTGGGCTGTTCAATGCTGTGTCACTATGTGTTTGAACCGCCAGCGTCCGACGCTGCACTGACCGAATTTGAGGTCGCTATTTACAAGGCCGTACGGGGTGTAAATTCTTCCGGTGATTGCAATTCAAGTTGATGGTACGCCGTTCACAGACAGACCATGTAGTCGCAGCGAAGTGATTCGCAACAGTGCTAGGTCGGCACAGATGAGAAGTCATATCAAAGAACACTTATGAGGGTTTATATGAGACCCTCACTGGCTCTGAGGGATCCGGACACACTCCAAACTCGAGGTCGGTGATGGGAGTGATGGTGACTGTGGCGTTTGTGTGACTGTCAGGACACAGATAGTTCGAGCTCAGAGTGGGTTTCCAACGATTTCACGGTGGCACCGACCTTGTGAGAGGCGTGTATGAGATGCATTGGAAGTAGGTTTTGAGGCTCGCATTACAACACAGAGAGAAGAGGAAATGTTCATGCCTCGCGACGCCTACAATAGTTTCGTTGTATATTGTAAAATATTGAGATGCTGTGAGGGTGAACAGTCGGATGAGGTTTGAGTTCGAGAATGATTCTGGAACTTCGGGGTTAGCGAGTTTTTATACCTGCCAGTCTCCCCAAGTAGAGTTATACTCGAGTTCTCCCAGACTTATACGAGCTAGGGACTCACAGGAGACCCGAGGCGTACAGGGATACCTAGTGCCCGTGCATGCATCAGCTCAGAAGGGTGAGATAGACAGACATGCTCACCCCCGAGAATTTGTGGTTGTCGAGCAGAACTCATCAATGGCGAGTATAGGAGATTGAGTGCCACTCGCTTGTACTACGATCCGTGCTAGACTGCTCAAGTGCCAGCTTCATTTGAACAAAAGGCTAGACAAGGCGTTCGGGGAGCTTTAGACATCAGTTTCTCATTTTAGGAAATAAAAGCTATTCGGTTTTGCACTAAGCTAAGAGCACATACAATACTGTACGACGGTACAGGTACGTTAAGCAACGATCCAAGTCCGATGGTTGATGATGGTCTATGGAAGCTCCAAGTCCCGCCCGGTCCCGCCAATGTATACGTGCTAGTTCGTGAAGTCTCTCAGGTGGGTGACACGTGCACCAGTTGGTTCTGAGTTCGTCAAGGTCTTATTTTAATATTCGGGGCTGGTAAATCTCGAGGAAATCTCGAGTACCTAGCTTACATGAACGCTAACCACAGTATGTTATCAGCCTGGTTCAACTCGTAGGGCGAGAATGTTGGTCGAACAATGAAAGAATGTTCAATTATAGCGTCAGGGGTACACTATGAGCTACTGAGTACTGATACTATAAAAACTCTCGATGGAGACATTTATATGAACGGGTGAAATCCTTGAATACAATCGTCCGATTATCGCGTGTCAAGCTTGCTATATGCCGTTCAACAAGAAGGTACAGGGCACGAGCACTGATAGAAGTGGACGTGAAGTTATGTCAAATGGATACTTGAGAAATATGTCATGAATATCCTCACGTTCAAGGGATCCCGACAGCCTTGACTCACGAGAGTGGTGGTAGGGGCGAGGGTGGGGCGGGTATAAGTGACTGTGGGTGCTTGCGCAACTATGGTAAGCACGGTGTTGGGATTCAGAACCTAATTTATATCTTCCTGAAGTGAACTGACCTCAAGAGTGAGTTACAGTGGGCGACGCGCTGCCATGTATAGCAGCTCCAAGATTGAGAGACCGAAGAGAATCACTTACCCTGTGCGACCAGAGACAGCCAAGACTACAACCAAGCAAAGACTGGCAATCATCTTCATGGTATCATATAGGGCTGTTGTAGGGGGTGGTATCTAAGCTTGCTTTGAGTTTGCAGAAGTTGCAAGAACTTTGGGTTTAGCGAGCTCTCATACCCGTCAGCCTCAACAAGTAGAGCTGTGCTTAAGTCATTACAGATTTCCATAAGCAGCTCAGTGGGATTTCACTCGTATGGATACACAGCAGCCATGGATACAAATACATTGATTCTGTCCTAAAGCACTAAGTGCTGAGACTTCAGATACAGAGACAACAGCAGCAGAAGTTGTCTAGTGGAGACAATGACAGAGATGACAGAGGCAGCGAGCAAAGAGCAAGAGCAAGTAAAGGAACTGGTCCCAACAATAAGTTAGATACATTGCAAATAGAGGGAGAGACAGAAGTAACTACTCACCTAGAGGCTGGTCTCAACAACAAGAGGTCAAGATGAGGGACCAGGTGTAAACTACCTAGCTTATATACCCAGTCAGTGATCTATGATAAGGTAGGCTGCAGGCGGAACCGGGACAATCATGTGATATTTTTGTGACAAAAAGCGTGATAAAGCAGTAATCCTCTATCAAGTAGTGTATCTCGCAATAAATACCAGATCGGGCTCCGTTACGCCCTTGAGAAATGTAATTTTGAGACCGAGACGGAGCCCGAATTTTCAACTCACGCATCTACACCGAGTTGATACCGTTCTCGTCATCTGACGCGCTGTTGATTTTGATCAACAAACATTTGACGCGTCTCACGACTGCAAGACGCGTCAGATTGGATGCCACCAATCAAAAATAGGTTCCGTGGGCTGGCCCAGTATGCTCATAAAGTGCTGTCCAGCCCCAAGAGGAAAAAGCCACCTAAAAACAAGGAGAATGTATGTGTTGGTCTATCCCAGACATTCTAAATGTTAATCCCCATTTCAGACCAATCCCTCCCCTAATAAATCACCAAGACTTAGTAATCAGGCCGCCGCAGGACCCAGTACAACCATTGAATGCCTTTCCGAAGAGGAAGAATCCTGCCGCTTGTCTGAATCTGATGCTGAGTCCATTCCAATCCAATCAACAACGAGGACAATTAATCCATCAGAATGCTGCTCCTCTCCTTGCCATGCGTGCCATAACTTCATTTTTTGTCACCTAGAACTCTAAAATGACTGAATTAGTTATGCTGCCTCACGTTCATTTTGCGTCAACATGTATTGTTGAGGGTGTGGTAATGGATACAATGTGGGATGAAGATGAGCCAATAGATGATAGTGATGATGAAGAGGATGATTGGGGTGAGGAAGAGGCAAAGAGGAAGGGCTATTTTCACCCACCTCCGAGTGTTGAGGAGTGCAAGCATGCATACGTGGCACTTTGTGATCTTCTGAAGGGCCCAGCTCGGAAACCACTGGGGGAGAAGAAGCAGGGCTTCAAGGACCCGGGATATGACATAACAACACGGAAACGGTTGGAAGGCATGAAGTTATTTCTTTTCAATTACATTGAAATGCAGCAGAGAGACCCGAGAAAGCCTCAGTGGACTCACACGTCAATGATTACAGCAAAAAGCCTTGATGGTGGTGCGTGTTTGATTCTATTTTCGGAATACCATTGAATTTTGACTGCCTTCTCAGGAAAATACCAGGCAGAACGCCTTCGGGCATGGACCCGGCAGTTTCTGGAGAACAACAAATTTGTTCCGAAACACCGTTATGGTGTTGCCGGCCGTTCCCTCATTGAGGATGAGGACTTTGCTCAGGAATTGCACACACTATTGATGTCCAAGGGGAAATACTGCAAGGCATCAGATATTGTGCACTACTGTGCTCAACCCGAGGTTCTGTCCCGTTTGAAGCGAAAGAAAACTATTTCAATGGTTACTGCTCAACGTTGGATAAAGAGGATGGGATACCGGTGGATGCAGAATCCAAAGGGGCAGTATGTTGATGGACACGAGCGTGCTGATGTGGTTTATTATTGGGATCACTCATTCCTGCCAAAGTTAAAGCAGTATGAGCCTCAGCTACGGAAATGGGCAGCCAAAAATGCGGTAGAGGAGCATCCCAACTCTGGAATACAACGTGTTGTGTTCTGGTACCACGACGAGTCGACTTTCTATGCACATGACCGGCGGAAACTTCGATGGGTGCACAAACTGGAGAAGGCTATACCATGGGTAAAGGGTGAGGGTGTTTCCTTGATGGTTGCAGATTTCATGTCTGCAGACTATGGATGGCTCCGTTCACCAGATGGGAAGGAATCAGCACGCGAGTACTTCTCAGCAGGGAAGGATAAAGATGGATACTTCGAGAACAAGAATATTCTTGCTCAAGCCGAGCATGCCATGGACATCTTAGCGAAGCATTACCCCGATGAGCAGCATATTCTCATCTATGATAATGCCACAACCCACTGAAAACGATCTGACACTGCTCTTTCCACCACCAAGATGACAAAGGGACCATCGGAGAATTTCTTTCTGGAGGTAAATGTCCTTGATGATGACGGGAATCATCTGTATGATGAAAGGACTGGGAAATACCTCAAGAAGAAGGTTAGGATGTGCAATGCCAAGTTTAATGATGGACAGGAACAGGAACTTTATTTCCCAGATGACCTTCCTGAGAGTCATCCCGATTACCAGCACCGTGGCAAATTCAAGGGTATTGCCCGGATTCTTCAAGAGCGCAATCTTCCCTTCAATATGAAGCTTCAGTGTAACCCAAACACCCTGAAGAAATGTCCGCCAGGCGAGCAGTACTGCTGCTGCCGCCGTGCTCTCTATACCCAACCAGATTTCCAGAACTTCCCCTCTCTCTTGGAGCTTGCAGCTGAAAAGCGGGGCTTCAAGGTCATATTCCTTCCAAAATTTCACTGCGAGCTTAATCCCATTGAACAGTGTTGGGGGTTTGCAAAGCGGCTTTATTGTCTCCAGCCGCCATCTTCAAAGGCAGAAGATCTGAAGAACAATGTAATTGAGGCTTTAGAAGCCATCCCAATTGAGTCTATGCGGAGGTTAGTATTCCGTGATCTCTGCCATATTCAAGTTGGGTTCTAATGTTCTTTAAGGTTTGCCACGCGCTCATTACGGTTTATGGATGCCTACTGGAAGGGTCTCAATGGAAATCAGGCAGCATGGGCTGCGAGAAAATACCGTGGTCATTGAGTCATTCCAGAGGGCATTCTAGATGAGCTAGGCAAAAACAATATTCATTAATGTAGATAATTTACACATACTACATCTATCTAAACTTGTATACATGCCAGATTCCATGTTACGTCGCGGGCTGAGATAAAAGGCGCCTAGAAGCGCTGAGGACAGGGGCTGGGGTCACAGGCAGGTCACAGTCAGGTGATCATCCTGGTTCCGCCTGCAGCCTACCTTAGTAGCCACCACATCAGACCCTGATGTGGCCGCTACCTTGTGACATTCTGCAGCACATCGCGCAGTCTCCATTATCTCCTTTATAAACCTCCATTACCTCGATATCTCCTCCCTCAACTCCCTCAACTCCCTCTCAGTCATGCTTCCCCCCGACTCCCGCCCTTCCCCCGACTCTCCCGTGACCACCTTCCTTATTCGTTCGCCTCCCCAATCCGGAAGATCCGCCCATGCGACCTGACTCATCCTTCAAAGGTTACTTCGTTGTTCCTACACATCCTACACTTCTACACGCTCATTCATCTTACATTCCTTTTTCTTCACGCTGTCGACCCACCACGCTTCGCTTTCTGTCCTCCCCCGAGATCCCAAATCATGAAGCGGCGAAGGAACAATACCAGCGGCCTTTCCCGAGGTGTCGACTTCTTTACAACCCGAGAGGACGATGAGCTGCAGTACGAGCACAGGCGTGCTGGGACTTACGAAGACAGGTGGAATGAGGCTAAGGCTCAGCTATGTCGCATGTTCGATTGTAAGTCCATTATCTCACATGGTGGATAGAAAAACTGACTCAATTTTCGATTCAGTGCTCAGTTTGGAACGGCCACACCTCTTCAACGCCTCTGGGCACAACGGGTTCTCAGACATCCCCATTTACAACTCAAACGCACCCAATGATGATGATTGGAACGACGATTACTTTCAACCCGGCATTGGCGAGGAGGGCCTCATCAACAGCAATGCCGGGGGTGAATATCAATATCATACATTGCTCAGCAGTTTGCTCAAGGAGGCTCCAGCGTATGTATACTATCTCCTCATGGTCTGATTTTACTCGAATTGATTCATTGCTGTAGTCGACTGGATATGCGAGACCGACACTACCGGACCGAGGATACCACTCAGGCCTGGCAAAGGCAGCTACCCAGGCTCGTGGATGCCTTCATGAAATTTCACGCTAGCAGTGTTCCGGAGGATGACGAGCTTGAGGAGGAGGAGGGTAGAATCAACATGGTGGATTTCGACAGTGCGTGGTTCTTGTTGTTGTCTTCATCAGCATCTAACCCCACAACAGCTTATACAGACAACGCAGCATTCTGCCCGGTCAGAGATGCCCATACTGCCAACGAAACCTTCCTTCGCTACGGGCTTCTTGGTGGGAGTCCCGACCAACCGAAGATCGCCTTCCCTGTACATTTCCTTGAAACGTATCGTCAAATTCATCGCGTCTGTCCTCGATTTACTCTCAATGGTCTATCTCGCGTTGTCACCAACATTCACGGGGTGAGTCACAGTGCATCGGCTCATCTGATTATCACTGCTTACAATCTGGCATAGCACTTCCCGATGCCCTCGCTTGAAGATCAACTCCGAGTAGCATATGACGCATATCTATCCATACAGAAGGGTGTTCAAGCCAAAGTTGACCAGGAGTTGGGCTGCAATCGGCACAAACGATTTGTACACAACGTTTGTCCCCCGTGTATGTATGAAGTGGAGGGGGAAACCCCTCTGAATCCATCGATCTTACTTGCAATGGATGGAAACAACTTGTTAAAGATGGTGGACACTGAGAAGCGGTCTGGTCGGAGCCGCGTTGACACTCGGCCAATGGACCATCCACGTTGGCTGGACTTCACAACTGTTGATGTCTTCAAAGATGAAGTCGTCAACTTGCACCGTCGCTCTGAGGTACGTGACAAGTGGTTAATACTCTGGGCTCATTGATGAACATTACGATATTCACTCCAGAACGTCAAGTCTGTCGGGTCCATTCTTGATGCCGACCTTTTGGAAACCGCGTGTGATGGCCCAGAGCTTCCAAACAATTCGGACAATTTGGACGAGGGAATAGCTTGGCTAAACGTCAACGAGATGGACGAGCTGGAAGCTTGTGTCGACGTGTGCGTTGAACGCTGGAAGGCTGCCCGTCCTGACGCCAACAAGAAAATGTACTCGTTCTTCTCTATTTCTGGAATTTTCCTCTCAGTCTGTCGACATGGTCATGTTCTCGTGATGTGTGACATGCGACGGAGCGGCGAGCTGTGCGTCATTTACCCTTATCTTCTCAGAATCTTGACCAACATCTGATTTGTAGCATGAAATATCTGCTGGCTATCGTCAAGGCACTACTGGATCGTTACGGCAAGGATATTGGTCTCGGGTACGACATCTTCTGCGCTTTCTACAAGACATTACTCCGGAGCCCCCAGCTAAGAAAACGTGTGGTAGCGTGTTGCCTGAAGGGAGTTGTCCCCGCATTTCACGGGCACGCTCACAACAGGAAGTGTCAATGTTCTTGGCACCCTATGTACACCGTGGGTGTTGGGCTAGAGGACTTCGAAGGGTGCGAACATTGCTTCTCGGAGTCTAATCACCTCGCAGCATGCACGTGCCTCGCGACAGAGTTTCACTGACACCAAACGATGATGGAGTACTTCGACTTTCTAGACACTGATAAACATATGATCTCCGGTATGCGCTATATGTTTCACCCTTGTCTCAGTGTTTCACAGCTTGGCAGGAAACTTTATTTACCAAACCTATCGTCAAGTGCTTGAAAGGATAGCCGCCGACGGCCCATTGTTTTCTGAACTCTGCGAGGAATACGGCGTTACTGAGGAAGATTGTGTTCGTTTCCTGTTGGAGGAAAAAGACCACTTGTTGAAGGAACGCGAGGAACTACCTGAAGTAGCGGCCCGACTTGATTACGTTGAGCTGCTACAGAAGGTAACCAAACTCAAGTACGTGATTGATTGTACCTGTACTGATTGTTATCTCATTAACGTTGCCACAAGGAACTCCTCCGACGAAGCGCAAGCCAAGGCCAAGGAAGCTTCTCGTAGTCAGCGGGTACCACGCAAACAGCTCGCCGGCTTGCAGACACGCTCAAGAACGGCTCTCGACCGATACAAGGCTGCATTAGAAGAATCACTCGACTTCGAAAATGAGCACGACCATTATCGGAGATGGGAGCCCACAGACAGCAAGTATCAGGAGACGATGGTGGCCATGCGTGGCCGTAACTATCGCCAAGCCTTGGACAAGCTTGAGCAGCTAGTTGTGCAACGAGTACTGGAGCTAACAAAATTGAATATGAGTGGTGTAGGCACATAGTAACCACTTGTCTTCATTGACTAATTCCTGACGTCTCAGAATTCATTTCTCAGGCTACAAGCAACGCAAAAAGATCACCCAGGCCCTTTGAGCTTGCGCCAAAGCTATACACAGGGCTCTCGACACATATAACGAGTCAGCCTGTGCCATGGACCCTCCTCGACAGTCTCTCGAATGGAGCGACGTACTCAACATGGCTAGTGTGGCCAATTTCGACCTCCTTAAAGACATGGATCTTGATTTGGTGCATGCTCCTTGAGCCCAGCCCGGTCCTCGCAAATGTATGTGATTGTATTTTGGACTTGAACGGGCATATGAGGAGATCGTTCGGCTCAATGTTGAGATCCGACGTTTGCTGACCTTTATGATTGATGACTATGCAGATTTCTATCACGCAGCGGCTCGTGCACACAACGGAGCCCGATTGGACGTGGCAGCAGAACTGAAGCATAGGATGGAAGTCTTGTCAGAGATTAACGGCCACATTGCCATTCGTTTGGTCCAAACAAGTGAGTTGCAAGGTATTTCAGGTATGCTTTTCATCTCTGTGGGTTTGATTGGCTGATCGTTCATCGTACAACAGGTACCCTGGTTCCGGGACATCGGAAAGGCCAAGACCCTTCCATCACAGACTCCGCGCCACTTCCCCCGTGGGCGTCTGTTGTACTCGGTCTGACTAGGCATGATGAATCTTACGAAGTTCGTGGTTCATCAAGGGACCTCCCGGAGATTCTCTCAAACAAGGTTGAGACGACCACCTATGGACCAGACATATTGGACTATTTCGAGGGACTTTCCATTGCAAACAGGGTAGCAGATGATCTGTAGATTTGTAGATATGTAATCCTGTGAAATGTACATCGATCCAGGCCAACATCAATTGGTCCGGCCTTTTCTTTTTCATCTCCAGCGTGGTCCAACACGTTTCTGTTGGGGTTCGACGCATCTCTCTTCTCGGTATCTCTCAACTTTTTGACTTCAAAACTTAGGATGTCACTGGCCTTCAATTTGCGGCCTGAGGAAATCCAGTGTCTCAGGCTTCAGAGAGACGCGGAGAGGCGATGGTTGACGCTCTGAGGTATTTGAAGCGAGGAAATGGACCAACTGATCGCAGCACGGCAGGTCAATTGGTTGGACCAGTACTTGCGGCATAGGAAACTGTGAGTAGACCACCCCATTTCTTTTGTATCACACTGCTAACCCAGATTCAAAGGTTGGATTTGAAGTCTGAAGAGGTGGAGAAATACCGGTACACGTTCATGATTTATCCATGTTCCGGACATCACTTATTTTTATCGCTGTAGTCACAGGATTTGCCGTTACGAAAGGTAGCTTGCTGAAGTCCCTCCCGGCCATCGTCATTACACTGTCGCTAAAGAGGATGAATGGAACCGCATGAAGAAATCAGCCCAGGCATCATGGGAGGACGCACGGCAGGAGGCGGATTATCTACAAGACATTGTGGATGGTCTGGCGTCCCTGGTAGGCCCAATGCCAGCACGGCCCACCATTCTCAGACCCCAGAAACAACTTCTACGACCGTCGCAGGAGGTACAAGCTGTTGTCCAACGTAAGCTCGAGCTTGTGTACCCCAACGCCCCTGTATTCGTGCCTAAGTAACTATTGAATACAACTTAGGAATGTATAACCCGACTGAAAGCTTGAAATTGAGTCAGGACTGATTTGATTGGCTTCGTAGTAAGTAGCTATTGATGTACATCGGCAACTAATTCGTACAAGGTGGAATGAAAAAACCTAAGACGACCCTTGTCAAAGCGTTCTTTGACCGTCCACAGTGTCCCATATGTCTTGTGATCAATAGAGTCCTCTTCCTCGAGTGCACTTCGAAGGGATGAAACACAACAACGTAACTCATGGGCAAGTGCCGCCAATGAGTGGTAACGGTCCAACAGAGGACTATACCCAGTTGTCTCGCAGATCCTTGCGCTGATTGAGTCGGTAACCGATGTCATGGAGTCAAAGACCGCGTAAGGATGGACCAGAGGTGAGACGGAAGGACGTTTGGCCTTTTTCCATGCCATCAAGTCGTGGTAAAGGTTCTCGAAGTAGAGGAAAGCATCTCCGTTGAGTTGACGCTGAATACTGCCTTTAAGAGTGTCGTAATATTGCGAGAACCATCTAGCCAATGTTAGAAAAACAAAAAAAGAGGGAGGGAGGTAAGTGTGCCCACCTGAGGTCCCTGGCCAACATCTCGTCAACTAAGAGAACGTCGCCGCCATAGATCATGTATCTGGTCTCTTTGGTCTTTCCCGCTCGTAGTTCCCTGGACAATAGTTGTCTGAGTTTGGTGAACACTTTGTATAAGTCTGAACAGCGACACACCGGGCACAAATCAGTTGAAAACAATGTTTCTTTGCTTGTTGAAGGCGGCTGAAATCCGCCCGCGAAATGCTAGGTAATATTTGGTGAGTGAGGTCAAAGTAGGTCCTGAAGGAATAACGGCTCTTACCCTGGACGTCGCCCAAGAGGTGAGGTTTTCTTTTTGCTGTGATTCCTCAAGTCGCGCCAGTTCATGATGGTGGAGTCTAAGACCGGATGAACGAAGGTAGATGGCAAGAAAAATCATAAGCGCCAGAGCTGAATTACAAGCACTCGCTATCAATACTTGTACTTATACAATTCCCGAAGCTCATCTGCATCGGGATTATACCCCTCTATTCCCAAAGACTCGTGTATATTGTCCAGTACCTCGATCAGTGTTGATAGGACCTCTTTGAACGCTGTGAACTCCCCCCGCTTTCCCTCCCAACCCCGACCCTTCTGATCACGTAGGCAATAAGGATATTCAGACTCGATCATGTAGTATTCTTTGCGCATTGAATCAAAGGACTTCTTCGCTAGGAACGCAGGAGATGGATCTAAATTCTTTGACATTAGAGTTCCCCGTGTGGATTCTTTCCATCGCAACGCTTGCACCGAGAGTTGGTCCAGAAATCTTTGGTGATTGGGCTGGACCTGATTCTGGTATTGCTGCTTCAGGAGTTTGAACCGGCCTTCGAGCTCTCTGAGGGACATCGAGTGGTCAGAAGTGGATAAGGTATACAGTCTTTCAATCATGTACCTCTCAACTTCAACAGGATTGCGAGTAACCGATGGTAATTCTTTCTCGACATTCTCGTTCTCCGTCCCAGTTCTCTTTCTTTGCTCACAACGCTTCTTGCGCTCTTTAATCCTAAAGAACAGTATGTGATTAGTAGACCAATAGAGATTGCATGGTTAGACTTACTCGTGCTGTTGTTGTACTCGCTTCTCTTCAACACGCTTGTCTTTCTTCGAGTCTAGAATTGCGCAGCGGTTTCTGGATATGAATGGGTCGGTGAGGTTCATTTATATCAAGAGAGCGACTCTACTTATCGTAAAACCGTTTGTTTTTCCTTCGGTTAGCCTCGCGGCGTTGCTCTTTGGTGTTGTAGAGTTTAAGACAAGGCATGAAGGTGGGAGGAGGTTAAGGCGCGAGCGTGAAACACTCAATCATTGTGAATTCAAAGTACCTTTTCCTGACTTTTTCATTAGGCATCATGACCACACAAATCTCTCAAGGACTGTTTTGCATATGTCTAAACCCTCTAAATTTACAATACTGAAGCAAGAGATGAATAAGGAGCCCCTCTACAAGTGAATTTATTTCAGAATCACTCGAAATTCTTCATGTAAGACCCCATCGTAAGCAACAATTGACCCCACGGGTTGACAGATTCTGTCAAAAACTCAATCGTCTCTCGGACCCATTCATTTCCAACTCAATGACGAATGTTCAAACATATGATAGACGCAAAACAAGAATAGTAAATTGATATTTTGAGCACAACAGAGATATTTACAAGCAGCAGCAAAGTAGAGAAAGATACGAGAGCCCGCACAAGTTTAAAGAGAGTACACAAGTGCAATGGACTCAAGGTCCTTGAGATCTCTCTCAACCTCGACCAGGCGCTTGATCACCACCTCAGTCGCAGAGGTCTTCTCTCTGATAGTGCATACCTGCTTGTCCAACTCACGGACCTGGGCATCAAGCTGTGCTTGCTGATCCTGGATCGCCGTGATCTGGCCCTCGTTCTCGGCAACGCTGCTGTTCAGAGCTGACAACTCAGCCTGTACCTCTGCTAGGCAACGGGCTACCTGAGGAAGAGTGAAGTGGGGACCAGGGATTCGACTACATTGAGCCTCGCGAAGACTTTTGATGACTGGTAAAAGTGAGTCGTTTGCTTCGATTTACAATTACTTCGCACTCACGTTGAGCTCGGGCCCAGGTCTCGTTCGGAACGTCGTCGAAGATAGAAGGTTTGTCGGAGTCCACCGGCGGGAGTATGTCAATCAGGTCCCCACGAGTGAAGTGAGTGACATGATGATCGGTCTGTGAGGAGGCAGTCAACCGCCACGCAAAATGAGAAACGTCGTGACCCCAAGAGCTTTCCTTGTGTGCCAGAGATGTGATCTTGGGACTGAAAAGCTGCCAGGTCTTGTGGTCGTCCCTGCCATCGATGTCGCCCCATTTTCCCCCACCGCTTCCCCAACCTAACTCGCCATTGTTGTTGATAGTCCGGTCAACCCTCACACCCTTCGTTACATCCATGGAAGCCTCAAAGAGAGGTGCAGGCAACTCCAATGCATCCGACAGGGAGTGAGTTTTGTGTTCATTGGCATTTAGCGCATCCTTGGAGGTATTGATGGAGGGAGAAGGGACCGAGGACTCTGCCTGCTGAGAAATAACTACCGCATCGGAATTGTTGGACACAGGAGAACGAGAACGAGAGCAGGACATGGCGGTAGTCACCGGTAGTAAAAAATGATGTGAACAGTCAAGACAAAAGGGTGAACGCGACAACTTGGCAAATGCCAGCCCTTAAATCTATTTGATAAGTTCACACAATCAGACCAGCGCGTCGCCAGACCAATAATCATGAAGGAGGAAATCACCGATTGATTAAAACTACAGAGAACCATACAGATATACAGCATATACAAATTTAGAGGGAGAGATTCCGAAAGGTATCGCCAAGGCCACTGTCTTCAATCTGAGTCTGGAGGGGAGCAGCGCTCTGATGTGAGTGAAGGACCCGGAGGCTCTTGGTAGCCCACTCTTGTCGATAGGCAAGCCAAGCCTGGTGGTACAGGTCATACCTCTTATGGCTGGCATTCCTGACGCCAATCACCAAATGGGATGCAACGTTCCTAGATAACAGTGAGAGAAGAACAAATCTCGAGATTGTTGGGGGGTCACTCACCCGTCCGGAAAAATACCCACCAACTGACCACGCGTAACAACATAATACTCCGACCAATTCGTCACTGTGTTGAAGTGGTCAGGATGGGGAACCCGTCCTGGGTATCGCGACTCATAGAACGCAATTATCCCATCATCACCACCAACATCTGCAGTCCCAGGTGCTGGTCTAGAGCCTACGACCGAAGTTGTGGACTTGGATGTGGTGGACCTGGAGGAGGAGCGATGCAACGCCTGTGGTTTTGCTGTTGAATATCCACCCAAGTTGAAGTCCGTCTGAGTGGCACTAATGGGGTAAGATGGAAGGGGCTCGGTGTCATGGTCGGAGTCAGTCGCAAATGTGATAGTAGTGTCATTGTCTGGATTGTCAGAGTCGTCAGAGGGTGGATACAAGCTCGACCTCACAGTTCGGTGAGACCGTGATGGACTCTCCATCACCACAACCGTAGTTGTACGAGTTGAGGTCTGTGTTGTAACTTGGAACATCGGTAAGAGCGCAAAAATAGCAAGGACCGGGAGTTATTCACCTTTGCACGAGCCGGTCTCCTCTACCTTTTGAGTGTGGGTCTTGGTGACGGTGCGGGAATAGGAAGGGGTGACTTCAGTGAAGTGAGTATGTTTATGATTCACAAAGGTTGGGGGAAAATCGACTTATGCGGATTTGGTCTCTGTGAAGTTGAGCTGGATTTTGGGGTTGAAGGGGTGTTAGACATGTAGGGGTAGAGGTAGAATGTTGAACGTTGAGGTTGAAAGATTGATGGCGTCGGGCCGCTGTTCAATAGCAACAACCGAGCCCGGCGATTACTGCAATGCAGTGCTAGCCCACATGAATATTCACGGTCATCGAACAGAGTTTGGCTAAGCCGACAGCCTTGTACCCATACTCACTACTTGCTCTATGAACTATTTCAACGCTGGAGTGGATTGAAACACGCGTGGATCGCTGTCCAAGTTCCCTGAATGAAACTATTTGAAATCAAGGAGGCCCAATTCACAAATGGTGGTACCTGGTGGCAGACTTCTCCAATTCCTAAGGTTCCAGTCTCCTTCCTCTCGTGTTTCGAAGTCCGTTCCACATTACTCATACAAACTGTTTATTCCGTGGGCTGTAGAGCTTGGCAAAAGACCTTGACAGGGAAAGACTAGCAAAGGTGGAACCTGGCAAGGAACGTCGCGGCACATGGTCGAATTTGACCAACTTGTTGCACATTTCACAACGAGATCTTGATGTGGTCCCAGCAGAATTTTCCTGTACCATCAGCCCTGGAGCAAGACCCCGAAAATTTTGGTCCAGATGCTACATTCGCATATCTTTGCAACGATTTCACCGGTGGCCATCCTATACGCAGTCTGCAAAATTGTCATTCGAACTATACTTTCTCCCCGACTCCATCATCACAGACCTCCTTCTCCTGCTTCGCATGGCCGGTACCGCCAGTAAGAAGAAGACGGCAGCCTCGAAAAGTCTCGGAAAGAAGTACAGCATCAACATCCCTTCCGCCTTGATTCTGAAGAATCGCACGCGTAATTTCAAGAGTACCTATGTCCCAGTCCCCATAACAGAACGCCTCCGTCGCTGCCGGGAACGAAGAACGCGAGCTGCAGCCATTCGACAGTCTATCACGGAGATTTGCCAATATATTCGCGACCAATGCCATGCCCTTGCTACGACTTGGAAGATGAAGCCGAAATACTTTCTCGACATGGTGTACCAAGGGGGAGTCCGACTTACGAAGCCTGCAAACAAACTCAACCCATTCAACGCCTTCAAAGCTGTGATAGCGCATGAACGGCGTGAAGGTACGTGTCTTATCAATACCGAGTGTTGTCAGTTGATCAATCTTGCGCTTTTGTCTAGCCAGCGAGGCCCCAATGACCATCTTGGATATCCAGAAGCAGTACCACCCCCAGTATGATGCATTGGATAAGGATGGATTGACTAACATGTTGACGAAGTACGAGAGCATAAAGGACGAGGCGAAGCGAGAGAGGGTCAAGCGCCCGAGTATCAAGGAGAAGTCGGCGGACGTAGCAGGGTCGTTATCGCATGTCGCTGCTGTAGCGCCTGCTACTAGCGCTCACAATTTTAGCTTAATTTTAAGCGATTTATGGAACTTCAGAAGGGATATTATCTGAAGTATATTTAGTATTAGCGTGAGCCCGAACGGCTAGTAAAAGGTTCAGGACTAGCGCGGAAGGATAAGACGATACTAAGTCATCCTACTGCACCCGAAACCTGTAGGGGTCGCTCTGTTCTACAAACTTCAGAACATCGACTAGTCTCTGTGACCAGACCAAGGGAAGGATTGGACAATGACAATGAGCGACCAACAAATAAAAGGAAGGAACGCCGCACGATGTGAATCGGGCAAGAGCCTCATCTGAAGAGCAGATGGAACTGTATGAACTTAGGAACTTCCGACGAGGCATGACTATAGGAAGGCAAATACTAGAGAGCTTTAGATCCGATAATAAGGGACTGGAGTACGAACAGGGTTGAATCTATTTCGTCTAAGTCGAAGAGTATGATCAACTTCAGAACTTGAAGATGAAGACAACTAAAATAGCTACGAAAGTAGTAAAGGAACGAGAAATGGATGTACGAGTCTAGAATGACTATAAAGGAAGGATGCTCCTACTCCCACATGTTGTGAACCGCAACTTCGTCCCATCCGAAGTACTCGTCCAGCTCGGAATCATCGCGTTGGTAATCCCAAACGGAGGGAGAATCGGGTCGGTTTAACTCGTCGAGATAGAACTCTTCGTGGAGGACGGGATTGTGGTGGCAGGAAGGACGAGTAACCCAGTGGGCCATGAGAGGGTCGTACTGGAAGAAGGTCAACTGTTTGAATTCCAACTTCGAGGGAGGAGGATCGACCATGCAGTGGACAACAGAATCAATCCAGGCGTGGGTGGCTCCAGGGGTAAAGGCCGTACGGGAACCTAGGAACCCTACGCGGGCGATTGCCTCTGCAACCATGTCGATAACGTTCTGAGATTCGAGAGGGATGTACACGGACAGGTTGTCTTCATAGAAGTAGATGGGGGCCTGTCTGAAGTCGAAACAGGCGACGAAACCCCAATAGAAGGAGATGTGTCGGCTTAAGAAGAAGTGCTGAAGGAGCAAGCCTAACAAGGCCTCCCTTTCGCGGTCGAGAGGAATGCGAGGAATGAGGCTGCGATCGGTCGACTTGGCGGAATAGTCCTCGTAGTATGGCCAGTGCTTGTACAGCTCTGAAACACGATTAGAGTAACTTCAGAAGAAAAGGATGATTAGGACGTACTGTACAGGAGATTGCAGAAGTGATCTTCTATGGTGCGAACGTTGGGCATGAGAAATGATCGACGGAGGCAAGCAAGGAAGACTTGTACTGATCGGTAAACCCAGCATCCTACCTATTTAAGAAGGATTTGAACGGGGAAAGACGAAGTTCCGAAGGATGGAACTAAGTAGTACCTGCTGAAACCCGAACCAGAACGGCTCCACGGGAGCAGATAAACTAAGAATTTAGCCTTGAGATTAGATGGCTGAACTTCGGAAGGAAAGGCACGGTCATGTTATGAAGACTTAAAGAAGTACTACGCGTCTAAGTGGAATAAACTAGGCAGTACAGAGT
>JANHQD010003102.1:3219-17296 GCA_024721195.1 Marasmius sp. AFHP31
CACCCGGCGTCTCCACCCAAGAGTTATAGCTGTACTGCAACTGAACCTGCATCTCGCTCACCGCCCCACTGCTGGTATAATGCGGCCTGACGGTGAGGTTGTTGCCTGGCTTCAACATCGCAGGCCAGAAATGTTGGTTCGCCTTCTTCACTCCTTCGTACAACTGCTTGACCTGTTTCTCTAACTCCTTGATATACGGTCCTTGATCCTCACGTTCGAGAATGTCCTGACGGCTGGCAATGATGGTGGCTACAGCGTCGGCGTTGATCTTCCGAATGATCTCGTTCGGGACGCGTGTACTCGTCTCGCGTTCGATGCGCGCAAGGGTTTGGAGGTCGATGAGCAACCGGATCTTCAGAAGGGTGATGGAGATAGTGTTGCCTACGGCTCGGCTGGAGCCGCGGCTAAGCCGGCTTGAAGCCAAGCCAAGCCAAAGCTGTGTCAAGCCAACAGCTCGGCTCGAAAGCCGGCTTAGCCGCGGCTCAAACCACCAAAATACTTACAGCGATGAATTTTTCCTCCTTTCCCCTATACTTTGTGCCTTTCTTGTTCTAAAGCACTCCCTGACCATGTCCAAGCTCCTCAGCTCGGGGTTTGCAGTGGTACAACTCACAAAATGCCCACTGTGACTCATAAAAGGCATAAACATGCCACGAGGTTTCACCCGGGGTGGGCCCTGGTGGCTGTACTCCCACATGGCACCACCTCAGAGTGAACACCATAATTTCTCCTTGATTGCTCCCCCAGGTAGTTTACACTTCCTGCAGTGATAATAGAGGCTCATTGAATGTAAGGGGCCGAATTCTAACAACTCTGGATAGTGGAAGGGTCGGAAATAAAATTTGACAAATTTGGGGACTCCAGCCATGGCTGAGCCGGCTTACGTGGCTGCTGAGCCACATCGGAGCCGAGCCGCACCAAGCCAAGCCGAAGCCGAGCCCAGCCAGCCATGGGCAACACTAGATGGAGACGGTATGTGCTAAATCTGGGAATCTCTTGAGGAAAGGATTGGCGGGTTCGAAGACATCGGCGTCTTTGGTGCTGAGATATGGCAATTCCATATTACCCCAGTCATAATGACCATCGAGATCGCAGGTCGCCCACCACTTGCAAAAGTCGTAGCAATCCTGATCTCTTCCGAGACGGAGGTAGAGCGCAGGTGCGATAGACCTGACACCGATGTTGTCGCTTCGACAGAGCCTGAGCATGTTGAGGATGTGGTCCAACGCTGACTGCACGGCCTGCCTCGTGTTGACCTTGAGCAACTCGTGTAACAGTGCGCTCCTTGCCCGCATATAGTCCCGTGTATCGAGTATCCCCCAGAAATGTCCGACGCTCGTCTCGAATGGATTGGCTGGTGTCATGAAATCGCCGGGATGGTTACGAAGTTTGGTTTCTTTGGCGTCGAGTTTGGCCTGGGCCTTCGTGATCTTGTTGCAGACTGCCTTGTGTGCAGGATGATCTGAGACTTGGTGGTCGCGGTTGCAGTAGAAGATGGCTTTGCAGGAAGAGCAACGTTGGAGATTGGTGGTTTGGTGACAGACTTGACAGCCTTTCTCGAGGCCTTTCGAGATGTAGAACGGTACTGAAGGTCCGTAAGCGTCCATCGTGAGCTGCGAAAATAGAAAAAAAAAAGACGCGTCAGTGGTCGTGGTGTCAGAGATGGAAATTAGTTACTTTGTCCTAAAGCGCTAGACACTAGGACTTTAGAAACAGCGGCGGCGGAAGTCGACTAGCAGAGACGACGATAGAGACGACAGAGGTAGCGAGCAGAGGGCAAGAGCAGGTAGATAACTGGTCCCAACGACAAGTCAGATACATTGCAGATAGAGAAAGACAGAAATAACTACTCACCTGGTCCCAACGACAAGAGGTCAAGATGAGGGACCAGGTGTAAACTACCTAGCTTATATACCCAGTCAGAGGTCTGAGATATGAGTCGTGAACGAATAGGAAAGACAATAAGAAAACAATAAGGAAACAATAGTAGTCAAGTATAAGACAATAGTGAGTCCGGAATGAGTAACTAGGAGATGAGAGAAGACAATAAGAACAATAGAATGAATGGGTCGTGAAGAAGGTGTAAAAGACAATAGTGTGAGAAGGAAATATGTGGGAAGGGGAAACGGGCGTCTGGTAGGCGTCAAAGAAACAAGTAAGCGCTGAAAGGGAAATAGGCGCTGAGAAAGGAAAAGATAGGGGGAAAAGCGGCACTTCATGACATACTTAGGTAGGCTGTGTCCTGAGTAGAAGCCAGGATATTGAAGATATGAGCAAAGGAAAGGGTTCTGTTCTGGGTAGACAAAGCAATGTATCAGTCTAGGGATGAGATAACATGGAAAAAAAGAGCATACGATTAAACCTGGGAACTCGTGAGTTGATCCGGCTCGAGTGCAAATCGAATGAGTAGCTGGAAAGCCAAAGAGAATTGGCTATACAGGATATAATTCACGGCCATGATCGATGATGTACCAGGGACGACAGGATGAACAGTGCACGTCCAGAATGGTGGATGTGGTAAGAGACTGAGTGAGGAGGGGAGGAGAGTTCCCACGACCGCGCCTTGTTCATTGACCACGACTACCAACTCCATCGATGGTCGTACCCAATGCTTCCTGCTCTTGCTTTGAAAGGATCACCGGTACCACCTACTATAGGTACGCTATGCATATACCCTTTTCAACCTCTTTGAGCTCACTGGACATTGTCTCAGGTGCCAAACAATTTTGGATGATATAGTTGAAGCCTATTTTTCTTTCTTGTGACACGCTCAAATTGACGGAGACACCTGTGCATACGATGATCTATAACACGTTCGTCATCTACAGTGGCTCTTGATCCTTACGAAATAGTTTTCATTCTTGTCCATTAGCTTGACTTGCAGGCCGAGCCGTCGATCTGAGATGTCCTTTTAAGTTCAATGCTCCGATCCCCTTTGGCATCTTTGGAATCTGGAGGATGCCTAAGCCACAAGTATTGTACTCAAGCTGGCTAATCTCCCAGACAAGGAATTTCGACACTCTCGGGATCCTCTCGACTTCTCGATTGATCTTATCCTCCATAGAACCCGACATACTTGTGGTGAGGTGAAGCCGGGTCTCTGATAATGCCTAGCTCACGCTGCCCATGTCGGCAAGGCATATGTCAAAGAGCAGAATATCTAATGCCAGCCTTGAGACCTGAACGTTGAACGTACAACCCTCGAACTTGTCGAATAGTACACTCACCCTAGAGAGAATTCTTCAATATTAGAGAGTTTGCGCACGAGCCATTAGAGCCATCAATCGCACGTTTTCGTTGCGCTGAGCCATCGAGGTCATTTGCTCGAGTTCACCCCGTGCTACAAAATGAGCTCATATGAAGCTCCCATATACTTCGTAGGTCCAGTATATATAGGCGCTGAGAAAGGAAAAGATAGGGGGAAAAGCGGCACTTCATGACAGCAACGAAAGGGAGGGGTGCGGGCACAACCAGGCACAACCAGCAGAAAACCACTGTGGGCCCAATGGCTGTGCGCAAGAAAAAGTTACCATTAATGGTTCTGATGGCTCGTGCGCAAACTCTCTACTGAGATCCATGATGATGATGGTGTATCGCGTGCTTGCGTGCGTAATAAGCGCTCAGTCCCTCTTAATCCCCGATAACCATCAGCACCGTCGTCACCAAGTAGATCGTTCATATTTCTGCACTTTCGCTCTCGCTCGTATGAACTCCAATGCTGCAATCCTCGCCTTACCGACAGAGTTATTACTCCATATCTTCTCCATTTGTTGCTGGGATGGAACGACAATCCAAGTTGGCTACTCCAGGCATCTATCCCGACAGGATTCGAAAGTACCTATGCCCGTTGTGTTGTCAAACGTATCCTCACGGTGGCGACAACTGGCTTCGTCCTTTCCGACTCTGTGGTCACGCTTGCGATTCGAGATAGGTGGAAACTCAGGAGAGGGCGGAGTAGAAGAAGATGACCAGAAGGAAAGCGAGAGATCCCATCGGATCACCAAATACTTTTTGCGATATGCGTCTAAAGCATCTCTGGACCTTGTTTTTGCGGAAGTACTCATAGACCTGGATGCGCAGTATATCGCATTTGACCTTACATTGGATGCTCTGTGTCGTCGTGCGAGGCAATGGGCCAGCGTACAGTTCGACGTGGATCAAACGTTCTTCGAGAGAAATGCCACAGCTCTTTCAAAAGTCCGTGGAAACCTCGACAATCTCCACACGTTCCGTTTTGTGGAAGATCCCACTACCTCTCCCACAGCTCAGACGATAGACTTCCTTGTTCCTTGTCCATCGCTTTGTCACGCCGACCTCCGGTGGTACAGGTCAAGGCCTTATCACTCTGGTATTCTCCCAACGTTACTTCCATGGAGACAGCTTGAGCGACTGTCTCTTTCTCTGCAACTCGACGCCCCTTCCGCTTCAGAAATCGTTCCTTTGTGCCCAAACCTCGATCATCTTTCCGTAACGACCTACATGACGATTACAGATCCTCAGCATGAGGGAAACAAACAACCTACATCTTGGAATATCCGGTCCCTTTCGATCGGGGTTGAGGCTATGCCTGTGCCCCCAGATTTTTGGGAAAACCTCACGACTCCTCGCCTCACTTCTCTCGACTTGTGCGCCTCACGATCGAACCCCAGGACACCCCTTTCGCAGGAACGAGAGTCGACCCTGCTCAATTTCATCCGTCGTTCATCATCCACCATTACCACTCTATCCATCCGACGCACAATTTTCTCTCCCGAACAAGCAGTTTGAATGCTGGAGCTCCTCCCGGGGTTGACGACCCTCTACGTGCATGAGAGCGAACAATCGCGGGACAGCTTGAACATCATCTGCCAGCGCTATCTGTTCAGTCACCTTGTCATCGATCCAAACTCATCCAAACTATTTCTGCCCCACCTAACAACATTCAAAATCGTAGTTCACGGAGAGGACTTGGCGTACGAAGTACTCGTTAAGGCCATACGCTCGAGATGGATCCCTGATCCAGACATGTCCGCCAGGATTGGAATTGATAGCCTCCGGTCCGTCGAAGTGTCGTTTCTTGACAAGTCGACGAACGTTACGGAGAGCTTGCTGGCGCTAAAAGAGTTGAAGAGAGAGGGTTTGAGGGTTTTGGTACCGGATGTTTACCATCCGGCTTGAACTTGCCGAGAGCCTTGAGGCGATCACCTTTACGATGCTATTTCGTACTCTGAAGAACCGGAGTTCCTCTTTCTCCCGGTTGTTGAAGGCTATGTCAGGCATTCAGCTGTCTTTTTATGTATTTCGAGAAGCTGAACGCGCTATCTCAACTACGACAAGATACATAACGCGAGGGGGCCGAGCTTTACATGATACGATAGTGTAATTCTTCTGCTCAGCATCGCATCCTCCCGGATTCACTGTAGCTTAGTATTCTTCTCGAGGTACTGACGGAAAGGGGTGTGCTGTACCAGATTCGAGGGCAGGACCAATCAAGAGATGTGATTTTGGCCGTTCTGCACCCATTAACCCATCCGGGACCAGGGAAATTGTTGCATCAGTACCCACTTTTGCAGTACCCGACTTCGTCGGTAGTCCGGTGTGGACTTGGGACTTCCTTGCCGATCAACCACAGCGTCCAGTTCAGCTATAGTAAGAAGATCAAAGAGCCTCGTTTCGGATGTATCGTCTATATTAGTACCCAGTGTCCTCGAGTCGATGTGGAAGCGATTTGAGTGCATACACCCATATGCATTTCCCGCAGACAGGTGGGTAGATAGATGCACGGCGTAGTCCTATTAAGATGATCATTGATATCATGGGTTGGTCCCCTATATCACTCGATGGGCGTCTATAAGGTGCAGCTCGAAGATATGGGTATGTCGCAGTGGCTATGTGGATTGGCCCACACTGGAGACTCAAACTCAGACTCGAATCGGCCGTCGATATCTCGATACTCACGAGCTATCTGCCTCACTTAGCGTGATCTTCTCGATATTCTTACCATCCGGATATTGGTATTATCCACCTTCTCCCAAATTATGGAACTGAACGTGCAGCTCAACAGGCTTTATCCAATGCGGCGTCATCTTTGTGGGTATTCCCGCTGATGCTCATGGGCTAAGCAACTCCTTGCAATCTTGATACCTCACATTTGGTGATATCGTTGACTAACATAGTAGCGTTGCTCACTCTTCACCAGAACAAATGTCAGTCAATTCTGATTGCTCATGAGCGCCCCAATCGCTCGTGAGCGGTCATGAGCACTGTGAGGTTTGGGGCTGCTCATGAGCGCTCATAGGGCACCTCGTTTTCCATGAGCGCTCGTGAGCACTGTGAGGCTGACAGTGTTCATGAACAACCCGGTAATCATGAGGGCTCTTGAATCTAGTGGTCATCATGTCCGCACATGAGCAGACTGGCTGAACAAGCAAAAAAATATATCATTCTTCATCACTCAGTAGCGTACAGTATTGACAATACATAGTTGTTTTATTAGCAGTACCACATAAATACACGGAGCTGAGGTATCGATCAATCGTGAAAATACACTACAATTACCTTTGAGTTCTACGTCTCCGCTCAGAACTCGCCGCACCACTGCCTCAGTTGACGTTGGGTTGATGCAGCCATGGCTCTTGTGCTAGAGATGGGATCGCGACAGTGATCAGTAACGTTATCGAGAGAGATTGGGAGGGTGGGGCATACCTCTAACACAGCACTACAATTCTTCTGAGGACTAGTGAGAGCAGCTTCGGTTGACAGTAGCGTGGATGGGGGCCTGTGGGTGGGGGATGGGAGAGGGGGCATGGGAGATGGAAGAGGGGGCATGGGAGATGGGAGAGCGGGGGATGGGAGAGGGGGGAACGTAGGGAATGAAGCTGGAAAACGGCTGGGTATTTATATGTTCTGAGGGTGGTCCGTGCGCCGGATTTCACTTGCCCATAAACAGGAATCCTAGCTGGCCAGCTTCATCATGACGTCGATGTTTGTCCATGGCGCACGGACTGTCGGTCACATTTTTGCGAGGTGCACATCCGTTGCCAACAATGCAATGGCTCCTGCGTGGTTCTGGCCATAATGGATCAGCTGGACAGTCGGTTCAAAGATAATAAAGGGCTTGCATACCTTTTCCTTTACTAGGTCGAATCCTACCTCTGTAATCTCTCGCTCAGTATCCCTTTTTCTAACGATGAAACAAGCAATCCCAAGGTGACTTGTAATGTCCCGGATAATCAGCGTAGCGTGGTGAGGTACATGAACAACGCCATATTATGGTCGTCAAAGAGAATAGATGGGCCTCTGCGCACAAGAAAAAACAAGTTAGAACAGCGAACGGTATGAGGAATTGGAAGCCAGAAACACACCTCCCAATCAACCCAGGCAAATTTACATCCACAGCCCCGATAATACCCCAAACCCACATCAAAAGTTGGCGTACTCGTCACATTCAACTTATCAAGTGGTGTTATCCAAGGAAAAAGGGTGTCTCTGGAGCGCTTTGTGTGTGGCTTGAAGTTGATGACAGTCTTCGAGATGGTGGTTGCAGTTCAAAGCGTGAGGTGGCTGTGTGGTCCACGCGTGCCTATTACCTTGCTCACGCGATGTCCGTTTTGTCTAACGCCCGGAGGGACTCATTTACGCGCCAAATTCCAACGGTTGGGTATGGCGTTTTCAAAGGGCCTATAGGACTCACGATGGGCTATGAGTGATCGTGAGACTCAGGCTGGTTCCGGAGCACTCATGAGGTGGTCGTGAGCCTCAGAGACACTTATGAGCGCTTATGAACCGGCCGGAGCCTTACGGCCGATCACAAGCGCTTATGCACACCCCGTGTGTTCGTGAGTGCTCATATACAGGCCGCTCGCTCATAATCGCTCACGAACCGTATAATTGCTCACGTTTGATCATAAGCTGAGTACACTTTTTCTGGTGTTCCCGTGATTCCAAAGACGAGTTACATTAAAGCTTCGGGCGGTCTCGTTGCCCTTGACATCCACTGCGCCACTGCGCCATCACATATGCCACTTTTACGAAGATGGTGGCAACGATCGCGGCCGTGGAGAATTCCATGTATGTGAAGGTTAGCAGAACACACCAGTGGTTCCTTTCTTGATGTTGATTCATGAACCTAACAGCTTTTGAGTTTACCTGGCTTCAAGATACTCCAAGGGTTTTGCGGTTCTGTCATCTGATCTACATACTAAAAAAAATTAGTATCGCTCGTTTCTCGATGGAGTATTCATGTACCTTGCTGCTTTTGCTCAGCAGGTCCTCGGAGCTGATATGAGGTACGTGAAGAGATCAAGTAGTTCGATTAAGCCCACGCCAGGGACAATCATTGAGGTTCGAAATTCGCCACATCCGGATAAGTAACGTCTTGCACTGACTAGGGAAGCCGGGAGCATCGTCATCGTCGAATTATTGTCGAAACCAAACAGCCAAACAGCCAAACAGCGCTCACTGCTGATCATTTCGATCATCACTCGGGTTGTGGATGCCGGGGCGGAGTCTGTATTTCGAACGCCCGCCGATGTATATGGATCTGGTGAATTCCTTGGAATATTCCGTGCTTTGACCACGACGACTTCGTAGCGCCCTCCAATTCCGTGAATCGACCATTATCCAGCGGTTTCTGGGACAAATCTTTCGTATCATCCATGTTTGACTGACCCACAGTATCAGAACAAGTGCTGTTGAATGTGCGGAGATTAACATTACATAGCTGTCGGTGTTGAATTTCTGATCGTGATCACCTTTCAGCCATGTAGCCTGATCTATTTAAGAAGGTACTAGTAACGCTGTCGTTTCTGTCTGATTCAGCTTTCCTGCCGCACTGTCTTCACCTCGATATCCTGAGGCCAATGTCTCTACCGCTATAACAACTGCGCTTGAGCATCAGACTATAGTTTCGGTGAGTTTGCGTATGACAACGTTATGTCTGTTGGGTCTAGCTAATCTCGGCTCAGTATATGGACGGTTCGTACCACACTCATACCTATTGATGGTATAGTAACTGGGCTTCAATATGGCCACCCTATAGTTGCCAGCTCGGCGTTGCTCGTTTATGAGGTCGCTCTCAACCTCGACTCGGAGATACGGTATATCTGGAGAAAGCGGTGGTCTATCGTCACGGTTCTCTCGTTGATACAACGATACCTCCCCTTCTTCAATACCATAGGGCTTGTACTCTATCGTACGCCTATCTCTCTTGTCGTGCCAACCGTGTGGTCCTCACTATTTCCCTTGTTCAGGTCATTTCGCGGGAAACCTGAGCCCAAAATATTGCGGTATCAATCACGGCATCACTGGATGTAAGTGTAATGTGACTCCCCCTCTTTTCGTCAGAGTCGCTCCTGATATGCATGAAACCATTCCAGGGTCCTTTATGACTGGGTATATCCTTCCTGAAGGTGTGCAATCCTCGATCGCCGGATGTTAGAGCTCAACTCATAACTGCTTTGACACAGCACTCCTCACGTTCCGTGTTTGGGCCGTGTGGAAAGAACGCACTTCAGTAGGAGTTATACTCTTCATCTTTTTTGGGGGAATATGGGGATCGGGTCTTGCTTTGCTCCACCAAGTTATGATTTGAATTCGATGTAAGCAGTTTCTTTAGCGTCCGGAGTCCAAGAATTTGACACATGTGGCATTGTCAGTTGGTAGACTCCCGATAGACCATTTTAGAGGGTGTTTCATTACCGGCGGAAGCCACATACTTCTCCTAAACTGGGTGTTGTTGATGGTTTACGACACCGGTAAGTTCATCAGTCGTGAGCCAGACTTGATGCTGAAGGCGTGCCACAGTGATACTGATTATGATTCTAATTCCCGGCATCTCACACTGTGGGTAAAGTTATGTTGTGATCTCTCCGCAATGTCTCCGTGACTAATCTATTTTGTAGTTCAGATGGGCGGAAAGTCAAGGCTCATGAAAGCCATTTACGAAGATGGTAGATCGCTCAGTATGCTGGGCGTCACTTAGGTAGAGTCTAACATGTCAACAGGTGTCATCTACTACGGCTTCATCTTTCGTACGTACCCCTCGCTGGATTGGGTAGTAGACCGCGCTACTTACATCTCACTGTGTTCAGTGATATCGCTGATAAACATTGTGGTAGTCATCGCTCTTCCTGCAAGTCCGTATCCGAGTTGTATCATCATAGATCCGGCAGTTTACGCTGACCGCTGTTCTATGTTTTCTTTACTTCAACTTGATCAGCACGACCTGGTTTACCTTCTCACCGCGTGAGTACCATAAACGTCGGCTTCATGATCAACATCCAACGCTAATGCCTATAGCTTTGAGCACATAATGCACTCGACCCTCACCAGTCGTGCAATTCTGCGCCTACGGCAAGTAGGGTCGCAGCCTAATGTCCACCTCCTGAAAGAGACTGGCCAGCACAGGGAACGGGTCCTTTTTCACTATTGATTGAGTTTGCCGTCGGCCTTCCTATATACAACCCACCGGTGGTCGAGACACTGCCAACGTTAGTGGGTTTGACGTCCTGTTTTGTACCTGGCTTTCCTGAATTGTTTCTTGATGATGGAATACACGCCAATCTAGTCATAGTGATTACAATGATTCTTTGCCATGTAATGCACGCACTACTTGGGATTCCAAAGTTACGCGCAAAGAAGGACTCGTCTTGCTGGCCAACTTGGTATTGGCTTCAATGACTCAGAGACTGGTTTATGTCGAGCCTTTTGAGTATACTATCACGCATTGTTCCGCGCTCTTTCCGTGGTGTTAGCTGGAGAGTCTATCTCTTTTCCCAGAATACTTCACTCCGAGCTTATCATTTGTCGGGGGGAAACACACCTCCCGAAGCCCCACAGTTTGGAGAGCCCGCTGATCTCCAATCCCGATCGACGGTAATGTCCCTCACAAAAGAGCGGCCGCAAAGAGGACTGTTGTCTAGGGCATTCCTACTCGCCTAACAATACTCAGAATCCGAGTCGTGGCTCACGCCGAGGACCTGGCACACGAAGTGTTCGAGATGGATACCTGATCCAGACGTATGCGCCAGGATTGGAATAGTTAGTCTTCGGTCCTTCACAAGTTAACAAATGCTCCGGAAAGTTTGCTGCGGCTGAAGGAGTCGAAAAGAGAGGGTTTGAGGGTTTTGGTACCGGACATTTGCCATTCTCCTCCAACTTGCCGAGAGCCTTGGAGCTATCAGCACTCAGCTCCACGATGCCATTTTGTACCTCGAGAGAGGTTTAATGATCTTTCTCGAGGCACCAGGCTGTGACTTTTATATACCTAAAAGCTGGACGCAGTTTCTTTCTCAACTAGTCTACGACAGAGTACCTGACGCGATGGGTGAGCCTTACACCATGTGATACTGTGACTCTCTTTCCCAGCATCGCGCTCCCCGGAATCACTGCTTCAGAGTATTTGCTGCACCGAAACCGAGGGCGGGACAACCAAGAGGCGTGATGTTGACCGTTCGGCACCTGTTAATCCGTCTGGGACCAGAAAAATCGATGTATCACGGCCCATTTTCTAGATGCTGACTTCGTGAGTGATTCAGGGTAGATTTATTATTTGGGACCTCCCTCATGATCAACGACAGTTCCCGGTCCAGCTGTGAGAATCACCAATACCCAAGAGCGTGGTTTCGGACATATCGCCTACGAACCACGATAGTATCCAGTGTCGACGAGGTGGAAGCAATTTACCCATCTGCATTTACCCCGGCTCATCACGATATTAAGGTTTGGTACCTTGTATCACTCGATCTCGATGACAGTCGATGAATTGTAGCTCGAAGACATAGCTATATTGCAGCGGTCATGTGGGATTAGCTCCAATCAGCCGTTGATGGGTACCCCCGAATTGTCTTTCTCGAGCCTTTTGGTATACTTGCCATCCAGATATTAGTGTTACTCACCTTCTCGCCAATATCTAAACGCACAGCTCAAAAGGATTTATCCATTCATCATCATAGCTTCCTCTTTGGTGGTAGTAGCACCGGCGCGACTGAGGCTACTCGAGCTGGGCAGCAGGTAACGCTAATGATATTGTTTGTCAACTTAGCATCGAGTCTCACTCTGCCATCACAGTATTCCCATCATCCGCACAAAATCGACCGCTGTGTATGAAACAATTCCTTTTTTGATGTTCAAGACCGAACCTTACAACCATCCAAGCTCAACACGGTCAAGATACTGCTATTGGCATCTCACGGTTCCATCGTCTCTTCTTCAAAGTACGTTAGAACCCTTCTTGCGTTCGACCGTGTGACTGAGAGTAGGAGAAGAAGCAGTCTCGTGCCAGGCGAAATACTCGATTAAGGTTCCGAAGGATGAGTACATATTCGGAATATGCCGCGTATCCGGATGATATTTCATGCTTTGACCATGACCTCGCATCGAAACGGTATGGATCTAGCTGCCCGTAGGATATAGCACTCTGGCTAGCTATATCGGCTACGGACCCTGCCGTTCCGAAATGGGACCAAGTGCAGGTTCCCTTATTTCTTATTTCGCAACAGTCGGCGATCGTCCAGCATCTGTTATTCGTCAAAGTTCCGTCTTTCGTTAGCTTTCTGAAACCCTACGACTTGCCATCTCGTCATACATGAGACAAGATGTCCTGGGGTCAATTTTTCGCATGTAGACACAATATCAGAACAACTGTTTAATGTACCTATATTCGCCGCTGGTGAGCTTCTAATCGTGATTACCGTGTTTCAACCATACTTGCATTGCAGCCGGATCCACTGGAGAAGGTGCTAAAAGCGCTGTTGTGTTCGCAAAATGCAGCCTTCCCTGCCTCACTGGCATCACCTTGACACCTGGAAGTCCAAATGGTCGATGTCTCTACCGTTGTAACAACTGCGCTTGAGCATCAGACTCTAGTTTCGGTGAGTTTGCGTACGGGAAACAGTATGGCTATTGGGTCTAGCTAACCTTGGCTCAGTATATGGACGGTTCGTACGACACTTGTACCTGCGGCCTGTTCATGGTATAGTAACTAGGCTTCAACATTACTACCCTGCAGTTGTCAGCTCGGTGTTGCTCGTTTATGAGGTTGCTCTCAACTTCGACTCGGAGCTTCAGCATATCTGGAGAAAGCGGTGGTCTATCATTACGATCTTCTACTTGATCCAACGATACCTCCCCTTCTTTGATACCATAGGGCTTGTACTCTATCGTACGTCTATCACTCTTATCTTGTCTTCCGGGTCTTCACTGATCTCTTTATTCAGACCATTTCGCGAAAAACCTGAGTCCACAATATTGCATCCTCAACTACAGCATTAGTGGATGTAGGTCACCGCATCAAGAGTGCCTCTGTATCCATAAAAGCTCCTGACATCTGCACAAACCTTTCCAGGGTCCTTCGTCGCTGGGTTTATGTTCTCTGAAGGTGGGGAGTCCCCAATCGCTTTCGGGCGGACGTTAGCGCTCAAGTCGTCGCTCGCAGCCCTCCTCACGATCCGTGTGTGGGCCGTGTGGGGAAGACGCACTTCAGTAGGGGTTATACTCCTCCTCTTTTTCCTGGGAATTAAGGGCACGATCCTCGCTTTGCTTCACCGATTTTTGGACTCAGCTCGATGTAGGCTATTGCTTCAGTGTCCGGTTATCCATGGATTTGACGCATTCTCAGTCGGTTGGGCCCCGGTGCCCCATTTTCGAGGGTGTTTTATTACTGGCGGAAACCATATTCTCTTCGTGAACTGGGTCTTGATGATGATCTACGACACTGGTGAGCTCATCAATCGTGGGGCGTTTTCGATGCTGAAAGCTGCTCACAGTGATACTGATCATGATTCTGATTCCTGGCATTTCAAACTGTGAGTCAGGCTCAGAATTAAGATAGTTGTGATTCTTCCGTGACTCATCCGTGTTGTAGCTCGGCGAGTGGGTGGAAGATCCAGGCTCATGAAAGCCATCTATGAAGACGGTAGGTTACTTTGCTGCGCGTCATTCGAGTATTCAATTCGTGGCTCTCTACAGGTGTTATATACTATGGCTTTATCTTTCGTGTGTACCTCCACTTATCTTGAGAGCAGGCCACGCCATTAACATCTGACGTTCAGTTATATCGTTGATCAATGTGGTGGTAATCATCTTTCTTCCCGTGAGT
>JANHQD010003103.1:13967-47142 GCA_024721195.1 Marasmius sp. AFHP31
ACTCAAGCATCTCAAGTCTTCTAACTCAAGTATTACCCATGTGAGGTTCATTTCATCTTACCCACTGTGCATTTAACTATGCTGGCTCAACACAATCCACTCTCTATCTCCCTAACACTTCCAAACCTCCAGGCACTACCTGATGTGCAACACTCATGCCTCTGTCATCTGTGGATCAGAACCATTGGTAGTTAGTGTTGCCAATGGCTGGTCTGGTCTGGCTCTGGCTTGGCTCCAATAGTCCGGCTCCAGAGTGGCTCCCCAAGCTGTTGATCATGTGTGGCTCAGTCATGGCTTGAGCCAGTAAAAATTTCATCAATTTTCCAAAGAGCTCAAAGCCAAAAATAAGAAAAATAAATAAATTGTTGTTGAACATTTGTGCTCAAGACTGTGCTCACCATTGCTGCCAAAAAATATCAGTTTGGGTTAGGTTTAAGAGCCAGGCAGGCATTTGAGACCTTCTCCAGTATTGGTGTATAATTGATATTTAGATGGATTATAAGCAATTGTACATTACCTATGTACTCTATTTACAACTTGAACATTAAATATTGGCATTACAAGCACTACCCAAGGGGGGGGGGAATGACAAACCAACTGGCTGGCTTGGAGACAGCTCAGCCACAGCTTGAGCCAAGCCATTGGCAACACTATTGGTAGTCAATGGGAAGGGGCACATTTGAGGTTACCAGAGGACAGGTGTGGAACCCTGGTGACAAAGACAAATACTGTTTGGATATTCCAGCTGCTGCCAGTACTGCTGCTTGTCAGCTGAACATATTTGCTACACAATTAGCTTCATCCCTCACTACCATCTATATCTAAACTTTGTGATAGTTGCCTGCTTGGCTACAAAACGATGTTCCCATTCCATTGTATTGGGAGGAAGTCAGGCTGGCAATCAGACTTAGCATAGCCAATGGCTCTTCTCAAGTCATGGTTCTGGTTCTCGGGAACAGAGTGGAGTAGAGCAGCTTGGGAAATCCTGCTCTGCCGAGCTGTTAGAGTCCACTCAAGCCACTTGAAAAATTCCTGAAAATGCAAGCCTGTGAATGTCAGTTTTTATAGACTTATGAGCACCAATTTTGTTTGTATAACATGTTTGGGATGTAGATTTCAGTGCTATGGCACAAGTAGAATACATTTGAGCTTTTTGGTGCACACTTGGGTGTGACAGAGCTGTGAGAAAGCTGTACAAAACTTTCCCACAGGCCAAACATAGCCAAAATGTATCTCATTATGCCTGTACACACTCACTTGCCATGTCCTCATACTAGCAGAGTATAGAATGCTCAAAAAATTAAATTGAGAGAAAAATACTGCTCAAGCAGTGACTTAGCCACTCTGAGCAGCTCTGGAGTAGTGTTGCCCACGGCTGGCTCAGCTCAGCTTTGGCTTGGCTTTGGACGGCTTGGCTTGAATGTGGCTTGAAAGCCGTTCAACCACACGTGGCTTGGCTCAAAAGCCGCTCAAGTCAGCTCAGCCACGGCTTGACCTGACATATTTTGCCCTTTCATTTACTGGTGGTTCATATGGACTAAATCTATATGAAAATGTATATTTTGTGTGTATTCTACCAAAAGAGCCTAAATAATGTGTTTGGGTGTCAAAATACGTGTGTGAGAGTACGTCCTAGTTGAACATCAGGATCCAGACTGTGGCTGTACAATCACCCGGGTCTGACATGGGTCCAGCACATGGAATGTCAAAGCAAAGAAACTCAGGGGAAACCCATCATACTGGTCTAGGGAACTCTCGCACACAGTGGGGAGGCATTGTACATTGGAAAGTACACAAAACTATTCAAAATTTTCTTATAGATCTACCTTTGGAAAATGACTGGCTTCAGCCGGCTCAGCCGGCTTCTAAGCCGCTTCAAGCCAAGCCGGACAACCGGCTCCAAATGGAGCCAATTTTGGCACTGGCTTGGCTTGGCTTGGCTTGGAGCCAGCTTAGCCGTGGCTCCATTCCGCTCTGGAGCCAGAGCGGAGCAGAACGAGCTGTTGGCAACGCTAGTCAGATTGGTCTTCCATTCTCAATTTATTCGTCCTCGTCGTTATGGCTGTCAATGGTTTTCTTTCAGATTGTAAGGATACATCTCGAAACTTACTACTACAGAATAGGTCACCCATCTTGAGTACATCACTATCAACATCTCCAACTACCTTGACACACACGAGCTCTCAAGATTGTGCATATCATCCGGTCTATACTACATGTTTACTGGCTCTGACGCCGACGGGTTTCGCGACCCCATGGGTGTCATCTATATACAATACCAAGACTGAGTTCCTGGGTCGAAGCAGCAGTGTTGGATACAACTCGAAACTGAGAATGAAGTACTTAGTGGGCCAGTGACCATTGACCAACAGCACTAACAAGGACAGGTCACAGAAGTACGAGATACAAATGGGTTTGCTTGAGGGGATGAGTATGGTGAACAGTATGAGCCCTGGTGAAGAGCAACGCAGCTATGAAGAGGTGATAGTCCATGAAGGAGAAGGGATTGTGGCATGCATAGTTTGGGATCAGAATTCGTTGCGAAGTTAAGAGAGATTTGTTAGCAACAATGTAAGATGGTTTCTATATTGCCTGAAGAGGATTCTAATGTGATGTATCCTTCGCTAGATCACAAACAGCATCGATGACTATTTGTAGAGGGATGTAACCGTAGACCAACGATCCTGCTGACCTCAAACATCTTCGTCTCCATCAACAGTCTCCAGATCATCATAGTTGTGGTTCTGATTTTCCAATATCACTGAATTGGAGCTCGCCGGTCAAAGTTCTTTGATTATCTTGACTGATCTTTATAGGTGATCCACTTACCCACCGCCAATAAAACTTTAGAGACGGCTTATATTCTGAAGCTCGAAGTGAACAGATCAACACTCACTCGTTTCTCACATCCAGATAGCAGTGATGCTTTCCGTGCGCTTTTGGAGATCTCCTGAATAGAGAGCTGAGCTGTCGGGTCACATACCCACATTGATCTGGGGCCCTTTCTCATGGAACACACAGAGTTTGATCTCAACGATGTATCATGCTGCTGTTGTCCCGAGTGCTCTCTGCATGGCCCATCGTGAAGCCTCACAAATCAAGATTGATTGAAGATCGTAAACTATCCGCTCATATGACCCTCTGGTACACAAGGAAACCGCGCCGGGATATTGTTGAGCAGCTCTAAGAGTACTTATACCTGTGATCTACTAGGAGCATCCTGATAGCTTATCACCATCTCCTCCAGCAGAATACCAGTACCTCCAATTGGTTAGCGTCCCTGCTTTCGGATCGAAAAAGCCAACCCTACGATATACAATGCCTATAACAGATACAAGCCTTCTTACAATCATGGTGCATTTAAGTTTCATTTTATGCTTCCCGACAGCCTTGACAGCTTTTGGACGTAGGTTGGGTCTACACTCTATGGTGTGTGGGATCTCTCATGATGTTCTTGTGCTGAACTTTGTTCTAGGAGCTTACGCAATCCTTTACGTCCTCTGCATGTATATTCTCTTTACCCAGAAACGAGGTCGCTATTGGGCTCATTGCATCCTGGTCACCGCCATATTTGTCGCGGCAACCGTCGAGTTTGGCCTCAGATATGCCGTGTACTCGCTGAAGAGCCGAAATTATGATGATGATTATTATGATTATTATAGGGATGCCTCCCGAATCCTGCACTTGCAACTCGCAATATCAGTGCTCACAATTATTGCAAAGTGAGTGCATCTGGTACAAGACAATTCCGATGGTTCAACTCAATCTCGGCTTTACTCGAATGGATAGCTGCGTGGCTGACACTCTTTTAGTGGGCATTGCATGGTGATACCTCACATATCATATCTTCTAACGTTGAATCAGTTATGGCGTTGCTACCTCATATGGAACTGCAAACTTCAAGTTCTGATGATGCCCTTGTTGTTTTGTCTTGGAACTAATGGTGGGTATCATTGGCTCTACCTTTACTCGCCAAGTACTCGCAGGATGCGGGCTGACATTTGACGTGTCCTTTCCCTACTAGTGTTCGGTTTTTATCAGACTGCTCATGGGAACCGTGATTATTTCGACAACTCGGGATTCACACTCCTTTTTGCCATCTTTGGTTTTTGCGCCGTCGCTAGCAATCTTCTCTTAACCATCTTGCTTGGTGAGTGGTATGGATTAACTGACCTGCTCATCTTTGGCTAATTGAACCAACATGTACACCGAATGCTGTAGCGGGGCGTATCTTTTTTATCGTCAACAAGGTGACGCGATACTTACCACCCTCGTCGCGTAAAAGGTACAAGACTATTATCTCCGCAACGTACGTTCGAATCGTACTTGAAATGAGATCAGTGATCTGATACTACCTGGAAGTTTGGAATCCGGGCTCCTATACCCCGTCATCTTGCTCATCTACGCGCTCTCTGATATTTTGTGGTGGACCTTATGGGACGGCTCTCTCAATTGGGGCTTGCTCGAAAGGATATCCTGTGTCACATTTGATTCATTGATCAACGTAATGGTTCGTGATACAACTTCATCATCCAGTTGATTTCAAAGGCACATTCGTCAATTCATAGGGAATTGCTTCAGCCCTGATCACAGTCCGGGTATCCCTTGGTATCGCTATTCACGACGAGAAGACATTCAAAGAGACCATCCTGCGGAATCAGGACCTGAGTGGCCTGAGTGGGCCAGACACTCAAAACGTTATTGACCTACGCCGAGAACCTCGGGACTCTGAGCAATTCCGTCGAGAAACTGCGGAATCGGACTTGGAGTCACAGGACCAAGAGACTCAGAGGAAGGGATTGTGAGATCGAAAGATATGGTTTGTTTGAATAGCTCGGTAGTATGGATTCAGGTCATCATGAGTTTGTAGCAGAAACAACGATGTACATACATCTAAACAGAACGTACACTCAATATGCTCTCCGTAGTCTCCTATCTCTAGGTATACTTATACAACTGTCATCGCTCCCTGTTCACTCGATTGAATCCCTGCCTTGGATTCTCTTTGGCGGCCACTCCCTCGTGTCCTTCAGTGAGTTCAGAAGCAAAAGGGCGGCGAAATGGAGTGTACCGAGGACGCCCATCACTCAGTATCGGGTTAGTACTAATACGTACGGAGACCATTACCCCCGCGGCCCAAATTTTCGAGGCGTTGCAAGAACGAAGATCAAGGGCAACGTCTTTCAAAACGTCGATTCGTTGAAGGAAACGTCACCATATGATAAGCTATCGGATGTATTCATCAAATTGGCCGCCTGGCGAGATAGTATCACATCTGCATCTGACTACGATTATACCCAAGGCGCGTGCGAGCGAGCGAGCACTGGGATCAGGGGGTCGTGGGACATTAACGTTACTTAGCAAGTCGGCGGCAGCTCGGCAATCCCCCCCATCCTCAGTTCTTTTTATCGAATTGAGTGCTCACAAGATACCCTGAATGTAATGCATATGCCTTCAGTACAGTGACAAAGGTCTTCTTTTATCGCCTCGCTGTCAATCCCTTCAACTTGTGGTACTTGAAAGAGGGAGGTTCAACTTTTCAGGAATGCCGAACGAACAGCGATATGACTTGGTTCAATGGCAAAGGAATGATGTTTGAGTGTAGATCCTGAGTCTTCAAATGACATCAATTTGTAACTGAGGTTATTACGGTAGGACTGATTGGGGGGACCAACAGCTCAACTCGAAATAGGCGTGAGTGGGTTACTCAACCGACCACAAAAGCGATCGCGGCTGGCACGGCATCCTGTAATTGTCCACGACCCCTGGGGGGTGTTGATCCCAGCGCTCACTTGACTGTACCTAGAGGATTTCAAAGATTTAATCCCTGCGGGAATTTATGTGCACTGATGTAATCCTCCCGTTCTGTTTTCGTTTGTGGGTTTTTCATATATACAGGATGGCCCTAAGTCGATGCAAAGCCTCGCCTCTCGCAAACTAGCAATTGGGTATCTGTACCGGGCCTTCAGGCCCCTGGACCACACACATTCCGTGGTTTTGGCGAGCTTCGACCGCAGGAGAAGCGTTTACGGTCGTTGCTACTGGAGAAAGGCGTTAAGAGTAGAGAAAATCGCAGTGACTAGGACTCACCGAGAGCAAAAGCCGTGACGATAGCAAGTACGGCGGTCAAGGTGGGTCGAGGGGTTTTCATGTTGACTTTGAGGTTTCTGTCAACGGTGGGTGTGATTGTGCACGGGTAGTTTGAGGGAGAATTGGAAATTTTACCCATGAGCAGCATTCATTTTTATACGTCCCCAGTCAGAATTGCTTGGATTGTGACCAAGCCTCGTCGCAACCCACCGGCACTCAGCCTTGAAGGGTAGAACAGTGGTGGGAGAGAATAGTATTTGGCATGATGGCACGGATCGCTGAGTGGATAACATATAATAGCGTTCTCGTCCCCCCAGTGACCGGCAGAATGAGGATTTTCCGGGTTCCGGGATCGTTTGGCGCACCCTGGTCAAATTACGCGTAACTTGTACTGAGTGAAATCTGAATGAATGAACCTAAACACGATCGCGGGTTTCACGGGGGAAGCATGCAGACAAACGACCCTGAGGAGCGCTGACTCCTCATAGAAGGCGTGTATGAATGAGAGTTCCATCGTTCAAGGGCCACATGGTATTGAGAGAGAAGAATTACAATGCGTACTAAGGATTGATCCCCTGCCGGAAGTCCAACGCTTGTATACTAATGTATGGAAAGACCTGAAATGACTCTTTCTGACAGGGTAATTCACTCATTCGAGGCAACTGGCCATCAAATTGCTTAACCGATTCTTGGTCTATCATGTGTCTCATGGGCGATATTGCCCGGTAGGAAGAACGTCGGGTTTGAAGATAATCAGTATCATGCCAATCTGTAGGTCGAGGTCCACTAAGGTGCATATTCGATATAATGTGCCGTCGCTTAGGGTCTGTAGCGTATCTCTGCATATTTGCGTTCTCCAAAGTAAGGTACCGAGTAACCGAAGTAGTTGCCATCACATACGCGGGGATAAAGGTCTCGGAGGCGAGAACGAGAGTGCATCCATAAGCGGAAATTAAGTCCTAGTGCTTCGCCCCTTATGGTTTGGGAGATACTGCTCTAGTAGTACCGTCGAAAGAGAGCCACAAATCAAACGCTGAGCACGTATGAATAGAATTACTGTGGTTTCGAGACTCTACTGATACAAGTGAAGTTCTTTATGCCTTTTTAACGACTCGCACGATATTGGCAGCTTTGTAGGGCGTTTCTTTTTGGGTCTATCCAAACAGATCCGGATTAACACGAGTTTAAGTGAGGAGGGTAACGTTGCACATACAATATCGTTGCGTATCAGGAAACGAGGTTCCTCTTCGGAGGCCTAAAATGTGGGTGTTCAGAAGGTCCTATGGGGTGCGGGTTCGGGTACGTACATTGACTTGAACGCCGGCTTCACCAGCAGAGCGTTTCTCATTGAAGATGTGGACGATGACGCCCGATGTAGTAGAGTTCTCAACATTGCTCGCACCGATGGCCTGGTATTCAACATGGTCGCCGACCTGTACGGTTAGGGGTAAATACAGAGACGAAGAGCGAAGAGAGAAGGAGCAACTCACTTGATAAGATTTAGAAGCGGACATTGTGCTCGTCAGTTTGAACTTGGAGTGGGTTTTGAAATGAAGTGTGGTCAGGAGTTCTGGAGCTAGTGGTAGACGACCTATTCCTTTTATCACCTCTTGAAACCCTAGAAAGACGAGAGAATGTCAGAGTACACGATGGAGATGTGTGTCAGTCGATTTCAGCAATGCATCGTAAAACGCGCAGATGCCCGATGCGAATCAAAGAAAGAGCCTCGTTACGTAGTGGCCCGGGACTGGGGGTGATAGGGGTTTTTTGTCTCAGCGTAGGTGTTGGTGGGTATCTGTTGTACGCGTAACGCCGTGCGTATGAGGTAGAAAGGCTCGGAGATTGGTGGATATATCCGCGGCAAATACCGAATTGTGACGAAGGTGACGTCTCATGACGATTTTCTTTTCTTCCTGACGCCATGACATCGTTTGGACATGGGCATCGCGTTATCTTCCATGTTTTCTATGCTGGCTCTCGTGGCTCTCTCAATGTTCGCTCTCCAGCTGTGTTGGCTTCATGATTCTCAGTGGACTTGAATTGGTTGAGAGCTGAAAGAGCGATGGACCAATGAACGAAGGGTGCGTAAAGCTCTTGCTTTTCAACCGACAATTTCTCTTTTTTAGACTATAAGCTCGAATGTGGTCCACAGAAGCCTTTGTACCGCAGTCCACGTGTTTCTTTCCGAACGTCTCGCTCTCCTCCCTCGCACAGCGTGAAATGGAAAATTTCTCCGGCGGGGAATTGTCAGTCATTGTGAGAAAATCTGAGAATTGGCTGAGAATCCGCCGGATCCACGTTTTTCACCTCGCTCCTTCTCGTTGATTTCTCGTTCTTGACAATCCCCCACAAAGTATGACAATACGCCGACAATACACATATTTTTCATATCGCGCTTTGCAAGCTCATCTGCTTGAACTTAGGCAAAATTCCTCATGCATTGTCAACGTGTCTTAACCCACAACCATCATGATCCACGATATCTAGGACCATCCGGCCACTAAATCTTGAACCTCAACGCCTGTGGCTCTCCGTTATACCTCTACTGCATGGATACTAATTATACTAACTTGATCCGCTCTCGATGTGCCAGAATTCCACCTCCCTTGCGACATCATCTGGAGGCAACTGCTCGAAAACACTTACAGCAATATGGGCTGGCAGTGACTCAAGCAGCAATATCTGGGAGCTCTGAGATGGAAGGCAGAGATACAGGGATAAGAGAGGGATCTCAGGTGCGTGGTCAGCATGAAAATCGAGTCGGACTAGGTCACAATTTGGGTGGAACGGTGGATTGTAATACTGATTTTGACGAGCAGATTCTGACAGAATGACCAAGAGCGTCAGCCTGAAGAACAAGACTAGTCCGGAGTACAGGTACCAGTCCAGCTTCAAGATACTCAACCCACGCCAGTACGTGTCCCCGTATCCATCTATACTCCCCTAGAGTCGGATCCAAGCTTATCGGCCATTCCTCTGTGATTAGCTGATGACGACCCTCTGTTCTTGTGCATAACTTGCCTCTAGGCTCTGCTATGACCATCAGAGTGTCATTCCGTTCCCGGCTCGGCATCCGTGTAATTTCTATCCTATGACCCGGTTTCGTCGGCCACAATGCCCTTCCTCCTCTTCTTATTCCTAACCTTTCTCATTACCATCGCCGAAGGTGTCATTAACCATTGATTCATCACTCACGCGGAGGACACTCCCGTGCAGTGGCCCGCGTAGCGGTAGGGTCCGTGATGAACCCGTTCTCGTTGTTGAAGGCTCCGTTTGAGGTCCTTTCCTTTTCTTTCTTTGGAGGAGATGTTTGACGGCTTCCCATAGAGCAACCTATGCGCTTACAAAAATTGCCTCGGGAGATTTTGTTTCTATCGTCCGATTGGGTTCGTTGGAGCTGTTGAAACGGTTTACGGCGAGATCTTTGAGGGACGCAGCGTATGCGAGGTTGTTTGTGGCATTTTATGAGGGGTTTAAGAGGCAGGCTGGTGAGTGAATGCGTTTTTCGTCGCTTGTAATCTAAATTCATGGGGTGTTCATCGTTCTTCGAGCTTCCGCTTGGGCAAGGTCTCCGAGAGCTGGTCCTGGGTCAAGCGTAGGGATGGCAGATGCAGTTGGTTGTTGCGTCAAGACAGACGTGTATAGAAGGGGAAGGGGTAGTTCATTTTGTTCGTTATCAACACTACATGTTCCTGCTATGAAACTTTGACTCTGCAATGCAAAACTTGGCTTTATCGGTGCAAATATAATGCTGTCAAAACGGGGTGTAGAAGCGGGGGTAGCGGGCGCGTGAGCGGAAAATTTTATATCAGGGAATTCTCGGTACATTTTCAGTCATTCTGGTGAAGGTATTTCTCGCGCATTCTCCGTCCATTTCGACGTGAATTGTCAGTGAATTGCTGGGATATTCCGTGACATGACCTAAAAATGACGGATTGTGAATTCTCAGTGGATTCTAAGAGGATTGTCAGATATTCTCACAATTTCTGACAATTAACCAATCCGGCCTTTTCGCCATCATACCCTGTGTCGTCCTCCCTCGTCATGACAGCCATGCGATCACCACCCCGCCAACTAGATGTACATGCTCTTCCTGCCCAGGCCTATGCTGGTTATTGACCATTGCCAACTAATCGGTGGTCTTGGTTAGGGGCGTTAAACTCGAGGTTCCATCCATCGGTAACAAATCAACGTTCCACGGGCAGAAGGTTCACTGCCTCGTTTGAAGTTTATTCTCTGTATCATCCTCACAGTCGACGCCAAACGATACTACTGCTAGCCAGCCCTCGTAGTCAATATGGTAGCCCTAGTCCTCCAGTCGATTCTATTCAGCTTCCTCGCCCACCGTTCCTCGGCACTCTGTATTAGGTTGACTGCCCGTTGGGGACAGAATCGGGGAAAGAGACAGGGAGAGACGCACGTCGGCCTATGACTGTTGGGGCGTCTCGCGTGTTACTTCTTGTTGTGATATTGTGATGAGAATGTTTAACCTGGATTGAACGATGCTGAACTTGATTATCCTATCCAAAGAAGCCCACCTAGCGATATGGTGTCTGAGTTCCGGACGCATCAGGTTTATAAACAAGTTGTCATAGTCGAAGAACTGTGGGCTCAAACCTACCAGTCCTGGTGCATGCGTCTTTTTTCGCTGTATTGAATTCGCTACGGGGAGCAGCAAAAGAACTATGTGGTCGACTATGTTTATCCAGTGTCATTATTCATGCTTATACGATATTGACGTTTACTTTCTCCCTCGTTCTTGTGCCTCCAAATCCGACTCTACAGTGTCTAAGCTGGATCGAGCACGACCATGAGGTTGCCGACGAAAATTGATAACGAGTGGATTGTCCGGACCAGCCGAGGGGGATTCCTGTTCCCGCAGGATGGTTTCTTTGAGTGTCTTTTCGTCGTGGATAGCAATTCCAAGGGAAATCCGAACTATGATCAGGGCCGAGGCAATTCCCTTTAAATCAATAAGCTCGGGTCCCCATCTGCTGAGCGATGAGCATATGAATAATGACACGAACCATTGCGTTTATCAAACACTCGTAGGCTACAGCAGCCGACCCGGAGGGGTTTAATGGTGAGTCTGGTGACTCATCAATGTTGCCGGGCATTCCTCGAATACTAAGCGAACGTTTGACCGGGAACTGCTCCTCACCATTGATGTGAGATAGCGCGTATATGAGCAAGACACTGGGATATAGCAGTCCTGACTCCAAACTACCGTGTGGAATGAGATAAGTCAAATAAGGTGTGAGGAACGTCTGAGCTTACGTTGCGGAGATGGTGGTCCTGTACATCTTGCGTGACGAACTTGAAGGGGGCAAGTACCGTATGACATTACGAACAATAAAAAGAATACGGCCCGCTAATGCACATATCAGTCAAGTAAACAGAATGGTAATAAAGTAAACTTACCAAGCAGAGAAGTCAAAAGTAGGTTACTTGTGACAACACACATACCAAAGATGGTGAACCGGGTCTCGAAGCTCTCCTCGTCACTGAAGCATACGGATGCGAAAAGACCGAATACTAGACACAAGGTACGTTAGTCTTTGACCATCATCCTATTACGGCTCATTAACCCGAAGAAACGCAACTCGCCGTTGGTCCCACAGCAGAGCAAAATGGGTGCCAGAACAACCCAGACTTTGCGGTTCCATACGACGTAGCAACGCCACAACTATTATATAGTGAATTGGATAACATGCAAAGTACTGATCATTGATTAGACACTTACCAGAAGAATGTCGGTGATGCAGCTGTACAAATGGAGCCAAAATGTTTCAATGGTGCCGCCTATTCAAAATGGGTGCTCACTTTGCAACGATTGTGAGTACTGCAATCCCCAGTCCCACCCCAAGAAGGGATATCTTTGATTCGAGTGGATAATTGCCTAGTTTAATCGAGTGGGTGACGTATCTGAGGCTAAATGCCACTGTTGCTGTGACGTATATAGTGGTGACCAAGACACAGTGAACCAAATAACGGTCCCGTTTTCGGGTCAAGAGAATATACATGCACAGCACGTAGAGAACAGTGTACACTCCTAGGGACCGCTTCAGCATACTGTGTATTGGTGTCATGAGAGATCTAACTTACCATACAGCGCCGATCCAGCAAGATGTCAAGGCTATCAAAGAACTGGGGCTGGAATTCGGACGTACCGTGGCCCTAAGAAGCTCTGCATCTGTCTCAATCATCCTGTATTGAGAGGTGTACTTTGTGATCTAAGGGCGGGGGAGGGGGGGGGGGAGTCCTTTTGATTTGCTGGAGGAGTGTGAGGCAACTGCTCGTTACTCGTAGGTATAAGCACTCTTTAAGCTGTTTAAAAATACCCTCGCGCAGTTTCCATGTATACCAGATGATCATTACATCAAAGAGGGGGATTGAAGGCAAAGTCAGCTGCGTGTGTGTTAGGATAAGTCCCGGACCAGGCATCCAGTATGTAGATCATGCCATAAAATACACTCCTCCTCCTCCTCCTCTTAACCTCAATCGATTCATTGGCTTGTGGCCATTTACAACGGACCGCAACAAAAGTACCCGAGCCAACAGCAACTTGATGGGGTGCAAAGATGAACAACCAAACCTAATCATCGTACAAGGAGCGAGCGTTGCTCTTTCCTGAACATGTTCCTCCCAGAAAGAAGATCTCCGAAGTCTGCCACCCGTGAAACCTGAACCAAGAGCGACTCGGTATCCATCCGCTAATGTTCGCTTGTAATGAAAACACAATTTATCGCGCAAGTACTAACGCCGAACGGTTCGTGAATAGATCATGAGTTGCAGCCATCTACTACACGTGTTTGAAGTCACATTGCCACGAACAACGGTTCGGGGGGACTGGAGAGCCGGGATCGCGATGATCTACAGATCATTGGTGTTGGCAATGAAGATGTGGAAGTTTATATCAGAATCAGAAGACCAGAACAATTTGAGCGTCGACGAGTACATCCCATTATGAACACCTATTGATGCTCACGGGTATCCGAGGTGCTTGCTCACAAAACCATGTCAAGCAAATACCCTAACCCAAATTCAGGCCTACTGAGTGTACAAGGTTGAGATATTCTGACGCTTTGGACCCGTCTTGAATACGGACACAGGAACTCAGAGGAGAGTATTGGCGAGCGAGTTCCTTCTAATCATCTCTTCTAAGTGCATTTGTGAACTCATCATGATAGAACTAAATCCCGCCTGCGAGGAATGGGGCTTGTGGAGGAAGATATGGGTCGCATTGGATACAAACGCGAAGTAAGATATGTAAATCGACCCTTGTTGGAGTGTGATACGTACCCAACCATCCTCATCTCATTTTAGCTCTAGGAACTGTGTATCATTCACACTGCGACCTCCTCGGGCCTCAACTCTCGAGAATAACAATGAACTCCTGAGGAGACCGGCTCTTGTCGCTCTACCGCTCTGGCAACATTGGGCCTTCTAATGACACCAGCAGCCTTTCTGATATTGTCACGTCCCGCTGCAGCTTATTTGCCCAACGGTACCTCCTCTACGAACGTGGCAGCGTTTCCCTGTCTAAGGCGGCGGGAACTACCGTCTATAGATGCACAAGCGGTGTTTTTCTCCCATTGATGAGACGAATCATTGATCCGCCGGACAAGATAATCATCACAAATTCAGATGTACGGAATGCAGCCAGGGACGAGGAGTTTGCTGAGTAGCTCGACCAGGTCATTACAACAATGAGGAATGCGATCATCTCTACAGATAGCAGAAGGTGATTACCAAATGTACGGGAGGTCCACCTATAAGACACGGCAACTCTTCAGGCGCGGTGTGGTCATTGTGAACAAGTTCTTTCTTCATCTCACGGGCCGCGCGTGGGTTGTCGTTACATGCCAATGGATGCTATTCTGGCCCCTCATGATGGTCTCTTTCCGTACTCTTCTTAAACTTGATCTCAAAGATTGAATGGTCTCCTTCGTGTATGGTTGCATCACTCATTTTGGCCACATTCGGGACAGGAATGCACTTTGCGACGGCCGATGAGATGGGTGACAGGGGGGTGGTGGTGGTACTGGTGCCTGAAGGGCAATGAGTTTATCGGGAAGTGGAGGGAACGTGTGAGTATTTTCTATTGATATACCAGTTCCCTGCTCAAAATCCTGACCGAATCAATTGGGCTCACGTTCACTTCTTCGCTCGATCTTGTGCCTCCAAATCCAACCCCACGCTTTCCTGAGTAGTGAGCATCATCGTGAGGCTTTCGCCGGATTTTTTCATGATAGTTCGAATGTAACGGAAATGATTAAAACATATGCTATTTATCCTATTCCCATGCCATTACTATTTAAGAGTGTCTAGGTAGCTAATTACTTAACACGCCCTCCCTCCACCCTCAAAAAGTGTTCGTCAGTATGAAGCGTCTGTCTACAAGAGACTAGCTAATTACTCCTTATCATTTACCACCACTACACCTACACACTCTCTGAGTACTATACTACCTATGGAATAAACCCTGGTGAATAGTTTGGAAAGAACCAATGACAATTTAAGACATCTGATTCTAGCTGTGTGGCTGACACCCTCCTGGTGAGTTTCAAATCCGGTCTACTGTACCCAGCAGTTTTGCTCGCGTATACATTGACCAAGGTTATGTTCTGGCTCTAAGGGCTAGCAGTACTGCTCAGCAATTCAACAGCGCTACTACATGACTCCAACGGATAATCTGAAACCAGTGGGCTGGTGTGCAATGAGCCGAAGCAATCTGCATCAACAAGAACAACCTTTTGATCCAGTCATTGCCAGATGGTCGTAGATCCTCAGTGATCTGGACTTCTACCACCATAGATTGCCTTCTTCTACTCAGCCACAAAGTATTTGTCCTTCATTCACCACAAATTCCATGTTCCTCAGATGCTAGATAGTCCTCAGCTGTAACATCCAGTTCAGTAGCTCTCGTAGCCGGCTATCGTGAATACACCACAGTTAAAGCTCAGTTACCTCCAAAGCCTTTATCTTCATTCTGATGACCGTGATTTTGGATTCCCATTCTTCTTTTCGATCATCTGGACCAGGCATATCTTTTCTGAGCGTGCCTGATCGTTTATGCTAAGAGCGAATAGGCAAATCGGAAGACGATGGCTTCTATCACGCCTCATCTCATCTCATTTCATTCTATCATGGGCACCGATGGCCATTGCTGTACGTCTGTGGGACTGGCCAGAGACAACAAGGCTTTTGGCCCATCTCATCCTTACTAAGTTTCCTGGGAACTGTGGACGTTTGGCATTGTTTGGTCAAGTCTGTCCACCGACATCCCCTACTCCATTTCTCACATCCTCCAATCACTTTGTCCTGCTGCCACGGTTGTCTGTTTTCTAGCATACGGGTAGTGTTGCCAACGGGTGGGTTGGGTTTGGTGCGGGTTGGTTTCACACAGTTCGGGTTTCACTGGGTTGAAACCCATATAAAACACCTTGGTCCAGTTTCAAACTGCGCCAACCCAGTCAACCGTGGTTCAAACCAGATTTTTTCAAGTTTTTTTTCCAAGTTTTTTTTTTTCATATCAAGGTGAATTACATGTTGCTAATCTATGTAAGTAACTAATACTATCAAGAAATGAAAGTTGTAGTGCGCTGGCGGCAATGTGTGTCCTGCACGGCAAACTCTAAATGTGAGAACTGTGTATAGTTCTCATGTTTAGAGTTTGCCTGCCGGAGACCTCTGTCCTCAACTTAGCTTGTAGTGTTACCAACGGCTCGGCTCAAGCCGTGGCTGAGCCGTCTCCAAGCCGAGCCATGGCAAAAAACGGCTCAGATGGAGCTGGTCAACGGCTCCAGCTTGGTCCGGCTCAGGAACCGGCTCAGCCGGCTTTGAGCCGTCACTTTTTTCTCTAATTTTTTGCCTCCCAACTATTCTAATTCATTGTATTTATGTATTTTATCAATCTGGTATCATAATTATCACTGTATAGAGTGTACAACATGAGTGCTTTAGACCAAATGTCAAATGTATACAGAAAGTGCCTGCCTATTTCCTAACCCTAACCCATAAATATCTGGCCAGATATTTTTCAGCAATGACAACAATGGCAACAATGACCACCAACACACTAAGGTTTCATTTTTTTACATCATATAGTCCACAGGTACCCTTCCTTTGATTTTGAGCAACATGCTGACCATATTTAATTTTTACAAGATTTCAACAGCTTGAGCCATGGCTGAGCCAGCTCCAAGCTGAGCTGAGCCAAGCCGCATGTGATTGACGGCTTGGGAAGCCACTGTGAAGCCGGACCGTTGGAGCCGAGCTGGAGCCGAGCTGGACCAGCTGTTGGCAACGCTACCTCAACTTAGCTTGTCTGATGGACATCCGCCCATGGTGGATGTCCAGCGGCCCATTTTGCCTCTGTGTCACCATGTAATGGTAGAAGGGGAAAGACGAGAAATGGCACCCAGTTGCACATCTCTCGAAGTCCCTTTCAGAAGCTGAACGCAATTACGAGATTCATGACAAGGAACTTCTAGCAATCATCCGTGCGTTGGAAGCTTGGAGACATTACTTAGAAGGGGCACCAGTACGAATTGAAATCTGGACCGACCACAAGAATCTAGAATATTTCCGCACAGCGAAGAACTTAAACCGGCGACAGGCCTGATGGGCCTTGTTCCTGACCCGTTTTGACTTTGAGCTGATTCACAAACCTGGCATTTCCAACAAGAGCGACCCTCTGTCACAGAGAGTGGACCACAAGATTGGAACAGAGGACGATAACAAGAATCGAGTACTGCTAAACCCCACCTTCTTCCGCATCAGAGCCCTTTGAAAAGGGGTGGCATTTACAACAGGACATTCAGACATCATACAGAGGATCAAAGACTCTCCTCGCCGGGACTTAGAGGTTCACAATGCACTCAATGTCCTTCTACACAATGGACCAAGAATGCTTGTGAAAAACCTTGAAGAATGGAACTACAAGGACAGGATCGTCCTGTTCCGCGGAAAGATATACGTACCACCAGATGATGACATCCAACGAGATCTAGTCCGGTTGCATCATGACAACCCATTAGCAGGACATCCTGGACGTTTCAAAACATACGAACTCCTAGGAAGAGACTACTGGTGGCCCGGAATGTCAGTCTTCGTACGAGACTACGTCGATGGATGTGCAACCTGCCAACTTACAAAGCCAACGAACAACCCAGCTCATGTTCCTTTAGTCCCCAACGAAACACCCACTCGACCATTTCAAATCATCACAGCAGACTTTATCACAGACCTCCCAATCTCAGAAGACTACGACTCAGTTCTTGTAGTTGTAGACCGCCTTACAAAGGCAGTCATTCTGATCCCTTGCAACAAAACAATTGACAGCAATGGAACAGTGGAATTACTTCTACGACATGTATGGAGACGATTCGGGCTGTGGGATAAAATGATTTCAGATCGAGGGCCCCAATTCGCAGGAAAAGTGATGAGAGGAGTTTGGGCGAAGCTAGGGATCGAATCTGCACTCAGCACGGCATATCATCCACAGACAGATGGGGAATCTGAAAGGTACAACCAGGAACTAGAACAATTCCTTCGAGTCTACTGTGACTATCGACAAGACGACTGGGCCAAATGGCTCCCATACACCGAATTCTGCCACAATGCACGTTCACATTCTGCAACAAACCGATCGCCCTTCGAAACCCTGCATGGATTCTTGCCAAAAATGTTCCCCTCACCAGAACCCACGTCCAAGGTCCCTGCGGTAGAAGACCGTCTACGATTAATGGAAGAAATTTGCCAGGAAATACAGGCAAGCTTGAACATGGCAGCTGAAAGGATGCGACGACAGAATGATGACTTGGCAAAGGAGGACGGATATATCACAAAGGAGACCTGGTAACCCTCGACGGAAAGAACATAAAAAGTACGAGGCCAAAAGCAAAACTATCGAACAAATGGCATGGCCCATTCGAAGTCCTCGATGTGTTAGGCCCAGTAACCTATCGACTGAAGCTCCCCAAAAAGTGGAGGATACACCCAGTGTTCCATGCCTCACTACTGAAACACTACAAGGAAACAGACGCTCATGGACCCAACTACCCGGGACAACCGCCCGAACTCTTACCGGAAGACACAGAATATGAAGTGGAGGAGATACTAGACTCAAGAAAGCCAGATGACCGACATATTCCAATCGAGTACTATATCCGATGGGCCGACTACTGTCATGAAGTGCCGCTTTTGCCCCTATCTTTTCCTTTCTTAGCGCCCATTCCCCTTTCAGCGCCTGTTTGATACTTTGATGCCCACTAGATACCCAGTTCCCCTTTCCACATCATTCCCATCATTTCCTTCCTTGTTCTTTCACATCGTCTTCATAACTGATCCCATCTATTGTTCCCTTTGTTCTCCTTGTTCTCTCACATCACCTTCACAACTGATTCCATCTATTGTTTCCATCGTTCTCTTTGTTCTTTGACATACAACAGTTACTCGTTCCGGACTCGTTCTTATTCTATACCTGGACTACTATTGTTCTCCCCTTGTTCCCTATTATCTTTCTTTATTCTCGCGCAACTCATATTCCAGTATATAAGCTAGGTAGTCTACACCTGGTCCCTCATCTTGACCTCTTGTCATTGGGACCAGGTGAGTAGTTAACTTCGCTTCTCTTTATCTTCAATATATCTAACTTGTCATTGGGACCAGTTATCTACCTGTTCTTGCTCTCTGCTCGCTGTCTCTGTCGTCTCTGTCGTCGCCTCTGCTAGTCGACTTCCGCCGCCGTTGTTTCTATAGTCCTAGCGTCTAGCGCTTTAGGACAACTACCCAGAATCAGAAGACTCATGGGAACCCAAATCAAACGTGGAAAACGCGAAAGAGGCAATTGCGGAGTTCCATCAAAAGCATCCAGCAGCATACCGAGAACCAGAGAAGAGAAGGAGCCAGCGAAATTAAGGTGTTCCAGGTGAAAACACATCTTAAAAAGGGGGTACTGTCATGATTCCTCCTAAGTTTCCCCAACAAGCGCCCAAGTCCACACTGAGCGCTAAACCATCACCTCGACTCAACCCATTCCCCCAAATGCCTGACTCAACTCCATGACTCAAATGGGCCGACTCATAATCATCCATCACGACTCAGCGGGCTTATTACTGCCTACGACTCACCATTTGTGACTCAGCGGCCCGACTCACAATCCCAGAACCATCCATCCCTGACTCCTCCTCGCTGACTCGTACGGACACTTGATGACTCATTCTGATCTGTAACTTAGTATATAAGACCTACCTTGTACAGTACGTTCCCTTAGCTTAACCACTTGGTCAATCCATAGTGAACACAGCAGAACAGACTTGATTGAGTGACTTGAGGGGCAACTGCGGTCGCCTTCCTGACAGTAAGTGTGAATACACTTACTGATACTACTACTAGAAGTAGGCATAAGTTCCTATGCTGAGTGAGCAACGTATAAGCAGATACATGCTAGCTAGATTATAACTGGTCTGCTAAGTATAACAGTCCGTTGTGCCTCGCACATTGGATGCTCTACTAATGCTATTTGCTGTAAGCGTATGCATGAGAGTAAGGTACATATCTACAGAGTCATTCATGATGAAAGTAGATATGTAGTATGAGAATTGCATGAGAGCGCAAGTGTAACTAGGAACAAGTCCTATTATTCGTTGTATGCGTACACAACACGTCAACAATGTATCACATGATATCCAACATGTTCAACAGATTGGATGTCATGAGAGTACCCAAAACTGGCCTGGAATCCATGAATGTCCTAGCGACTGAAGAATCTTTGTGGGCATATAGAAATGAGAAGTTAAAAACCTACAGACTAAAAGTCTGCATACTGGTGTTAGACATCAATGGGTATGTATCGATATCGTGGTGTTACGCTCATTCATGGGGTTCCTTGAGAAAGGAACATTGTCACTATGTAAAGCCTTACATAACTTTGAATACTGGCATGTTTCAGCATTTGTGGCAGCTTGCTTTTTCCCAAGTCAATGATTACCTTTGGTATAAACTCTCTTAGCAACAACATCTGTGAATATGAACAAGTTGAGTATTACATCTTTTTCTAGACTTTCTGCTTCCTAACCTAGCAATCTGAGCAAAGCCTCCTACATTGTACATATACGGTGTCATGCCAGCAATGCTTTCCCTTCAGGCTTCAAGGGGCTTGCCTCAGTCTTCAGCCACACAATGCACCTTTACTCAATTTGTCCAAAATAGTACTGACAACATCTTCACTTTATGGTTTGTTGGTACACTCAGCATTTATAAGACCCGCATCAGAAGACTTAGAGGGTCTGTGGAACTTGTTATGAGAGGCACTGCCTGTCAGTCTCACTGTCACAATTCCCTCTATTTTCCCCTGACAAGCGCCCACATCGAGCACTAAACCATCAACTCGACTCATCTCCTTTCCCCAAACGTCTGACTCAACTCCATGACTTGAACGGGCCGGCTCATACTCATCTATCACAACTCAGCGGGCCTATCACTGTCTGTGACTCATTATCTGTGACTCAGCGGCCCAACTCACGATCCCAGAACCATCTATCCCTGACTCCTCCTGTTACAAATTGCCCCACTGTTCCTCCTGTTTCCTTGGTCCCCGGACTATTACCCTTGATTTCCCTTTGATTTCACTTCGTTCCATGTCCCCAGTATCGCATTATGGCTTCCTTGATGTTCCAGACCATTCTGTAACGGGCCTCATTTTCTACGTCAAGCCGGAAGAAAGATTGAGAAAGATAGAACGCGGAGAAATGAATAACACCCGAAACCAGCAGAGCCTCTGACTGGTTCACACGTATGATTCGATCCTACACGCAACGCAGACACCTGAGATCGCCGATCGAAGGTGTGTTTCCGGGTTGAGTCTACCAGACAGCAACGCGGAGTTTTTATAAGGGTTGTCCTTTGGGGTTACGCGGACAGTCGCAATCGTAGAAGGGCTTTACCAAAGACCTAAGACAACGAAAACAAATGGTTAGTACGAGACTTGAGACTGAAACACACCAGAAAGTAGCTTGAAGCTTTGTAGAACGAGATTGACAATAGACGGAAACTGCTGTACAGGATTCTATCTACCTGGTTTATATACTGTTAACGAATGTTGTCATGATCCGAACTGGGATTGTACTGTGTCATAAGGTACAGGAATATCATGTGTAGTCCAAGAGAAAAGTGTGAAATACGAGGGTAACAATTGGAGGTCGAACGCGGACAATGTGAAATGAGAGGTACAACCTGGCCGGGATGAACGCGGAGGAAAAGAGGGTTATTCTGGCAGGAGAAAGCATCGCGGAAGAAAGGTATTGAGTGTACAAATGCGGGAGCAAAGGCTTGTGGATATGAAAAGGTGAACGCGGATAAATGGAACGTAGGCGGCAACATGTCCGGAAGGAACGTGGGATGATGTGAAAAGGATACAGGTCGTCAGGAAGTCAGGGGAGGTGGCCAATGCGCTTGAGGGGAAGTGGAGATGATGTAGTGAAATGGGAGTATCTCCTAGTCTGAGGGGGACGCGGATGAATGCCCTTATTGACGAATTGGGCCATTAGACGCCGAGCGCTGAGTGGCAGTGCTCTGGGCGTCAGAGACTTATATCGCAGATGGCCGGGATCAGCGTGTGTGCGAGGGTTCATCATGGTGGTCAGACCCTCTAGGGGTGATTGAGGTGTATTCCGGGATGAAAATGAACTGACCCTTACACATTCCAGATCATTCCATACCTTGGGTTCATCATTCCATATGATTCCCATCATGACATTGTTGTACTTGACATCCCTTGATTGTTCCATCAGTTTCTACCCGACTCCTTTGATATTCCTTGATGTTCTACAATGTTCTTTCATTATTCCTTATTAGGATTCGTTCCCATGACTCAGTATGCTGTACCTTGACATATATACTCATGGACACCCGTAGATAGATTCCTTAGTCTGAAAACTTCGTCTCACATTGCTTGTACCCAGCATGTACTGTGTAGCAAGTGTCCTACTCACTATCTATTGATTCATTTTGACTTCCTGACCTAGAAGATGGCCTGAGGGGCTACAGACCTAGTCCTGTTCTTGACATCCCTGACTCCTCCCTGCCAACTTGTACGGATACTTTATGACCCACTCTGATCCGCAACCTAGTATAAAAGACCTACCTTGTACAGTACAATTCCTTAGCTTAACCACTTGGTCAATCCATAGTGAACACAGCAGAACAGACTTAATTGAGTGACTTGAGGGGCAACTGCAGTCGCCTTCTTGACACTCACCTTCTCGATCCTTCATTGATTTATCTGGTTAGTGCTGGGTGTTCAACTGACCCATTAGAAATTCCTTCCAATGGATGAATGACATTCACATATGCCTCTTTCCTACCTAGGTGTTGGTGTTTATGGGATCAATCATGACAACTTTGTATTTTTTGTTCTGACAGCTTTCACAACCGATCTCACCTTGACTTGTCTTATTGGTGAGCCTACAGTGGAGATGTCACTGATACCTTGAAGCAGGGTGTACTATTTTCATCACTTGCTGTGTCAGTGGATACCTACTACCTCAAAGTGGACAATTGTCTCTGCAATGTATGTACTCAAGATCCCTCAAGAAAGTTGTGCAGTGCCCCTGACCTATTTCTATAATCTCAGCCTGGAATTGGGGGTTACTGTATTCTACTGTCCTACTCACATACACAGTGTCCGTTTTTCAAACAAGTCCTGAAAAGAATCCATTCTCAAAAGATCAGACTGCAACAAAGTTCACAAGGTTGGTGGTGTTATGCTATATCACCATCAATTTCTTGGTATATGTGATGGTGTGAGTCCATTCAACCGTATCAGGGTGAATGAACTTAAAATTGGACAGGGGATTACTTCAGCCTCAATTATTGTCTGAGTGTTCCTTGGGATTGCTATTCATGGCAAAAGAATATACATAGCAACTGTACTACAGGACCAGGAGTCCCCTGAGGCTGAGCCAGAGGCTCAAGTGCTCATCAACATACCACGATAACCTCATGACAATGTTCAATTGAGTCAGGAAACTGGGGAGTCTGATTTGGAGGCACAAGATTGAAACAAGAAGTATACTGTCCTAAAGCACTAAATGCTAAGACTTTGGGCACAGAAATGCTGGCAGCAAAAGTTGTCTAGTGGAGACAACAACAGAGATAGCAGAGACAGTGAGCAGAGAGCAAGGGCAGATAAAGGAACTGGTCCCAACAACAAGTTAGATACATTGTAGATAGAGAGAGAGAGACAGAAGTAACTACTCACCTGGTCCTAACAACAAGAGGTCAAGATAAGGGACCAGGTGTAAACTACCTAGCTTATACACCCAGTCAGTGATCTGAGATATGAGTTGTGAACGAATAAAGGAAGATAATGAGAAATGATAAGAAAACAGCAGTAGTCAGGTATAAAACAATAACAAGTCCAGAATGAGTAACTGATGAGTGGAAAACAACAATAAGAGCAAGTGAATGAATAAGTCACAAGGGTAATGTGAAAGAACAATAATGAGGAGGGAAATGATATGGAAAGGGGAAAACGGGTGTCTGGTAGGCATCAGAAGTCACAAATAGGCACTAAAAGAGAAATGGGCACTAAGAAAGGAAAAGATAGGGGGAAAGTGGCACTTCATGACATGTACATGAGGTCAGGGTTTGTGACTCCGAGTAGTTTACATAGTTTAGGTTGGGTATTCTTGGTGATCTCTGAAGAAGATTATTTTATTATCCAAGATGCACAAATCTCAGCCCAGGGCCCATGCTTGAACATTCTGGGTGATAGACACTGTGTGTCTCACAATTTCTTGAAGTTGTGGAGACCTGCATGGGCCTGAGTAAGTCCAAGTATCATCAAAGCCCCAATCTCAGGTGTGATTTTCTGGGTCAGTAAGAATCATTTACTGGAAATTTGCTGTCTTCCCCAAAGCTCTATTTATGCCTCCTGAGCCAAAGTCAAAAATAGAGATAGCAGAGAGGTAGGGATGCTATTGATATGCTCGTCATTCAAATTCAGGCCTGCTGCTTGTACATGAGTCTTTAATACTAATTGTCTGTTGGTCTTCATCCCAACCACATCGTTATAGCAAGCTGGTGGCCTCCACATGCTGATAGATTCTTTCTTGCCAACCAAAGATGTCAAGATTGTAGTCTCTCCTGCTTGACGCCAGCCATACTCTATTTCCAAAACCCTAAATGGGTGTATTGGTACCTGGTACCCTTTAGCACCAGGTAATTCTTTCCAGGCACAATTTTTCTGCAGGTGCTTTGGTTTATCTCTTTGGAACCAGGCTCACAGCCCATATATCTGTGCAGGGACAAGTTTGGTGTCATCTCTAGCAATATGATCACTTCTGCTACCTCCAAAATTCCATGGGATGAAGCACAAGTTCCCCTCTTCTTGTCACCAGTTTTGTCCTTCCAGTTGAAAGGTGTTCACATTCCTTCCCCTTTGATTGCATCAACCACCTTTAAGGGCATCTCATCATTCACAAGGACCATTGTGGAAAGACTCTCCCTTCTTGACCTCTAATTACACTCTCCTCAGTAATGCCTCATCATGAAGACTGTTTTGCTTGACACCCAATCATGTCGTCAGTCCCTCAACGTGACTTGTATGTGTGGGTTGATCTGGTGCCCTCTGTTATCAAATTAGTCACCATCTACAGCAACTTGAGCTGTGCTGTACATTGCAGAGAAGAATGAGATTGGAACATAGAATACATAACTGAATGTTCAATGAGAACGTGAGAGTAGAGCTCCTTCCAGGGTAACATAGGCATTCATTAGACAACAGCAATGGACTGATATACTTAACAGACCAGTTATAATTTAGCTAGCATGTATCTGCTTATATGTTGCTCACTTGGCATAGGAACTTATGCCTACTTCTAGTAGTAGTATCAGTAAGTGTATTCACACTTACTTACATCTGTATGACTAGTAGATAGATAGGCAAGGACTTTATTATAAAAGCTAGGTAGAAAGAGGCAAAGAGTCCTTAGTTCAATATACAACTTTACCAGTCTATTGCACTACAACTCAAGCATCTCAAGTCTTCTAACTCAAGTATTACCCATGTGAGGTTCATTTCATCTTACCCACTGTGCATTTAACTATGCTGACTCAACAAGCATAGCCAAATGTGCGTGCATCTAGCTTCTCCTCCCATCCTACATAAAAGAAATTTGTTGGAACATGAGGTTCCAACAATTGGTGTCTATAAAAGAGTTTCATTGTCAGTTGGCTGTCAACTCTGAAAGAACCCTGAAAGTGTGGAATAGATTTGCTTACTCATTCTTTAAGTGACTCATGACCATTTCCCTCATCCAGAAGTCCTTGATGTTGATAATGCAACAAGCACATGACGAACATTTTTGCATATCCACAAGATTCATCTTCTTGACCTCCACACACTTGAGTATATGGAAGACAGGGTCACTGTAATGGGCTAAATTTTTGGCTATCTCATCTCTGGGACCCCTATGTTTTTGCCCAATTATACACCCCTCTGTACCCCTTCACCTCCATCCTCCCATCATCTCCCTTACATCCACCCCCTATGTTCTCTACTATTTTCACTCTTCCACACAATTTATCAACCTGCTCCATCCATTTCCACATTCCCACTATCCCTCACTCTGCCCCAGTACATGGTACCAGCATCCCAGGACCCAGGACTAGTGATGCCATCAGGTGGTTCAAACCGTGGGTTTTGACACATGGTTTGGAACCAAACCAAACTGTGATGTAAAAACAGTTTAACCAAACCGTTTCTTTGGTACAGTTCATGACTTTGAAAGGGAATAAGCAAAAACTAAGCTGATATAACTGTTTTTGTGCATGTAGAACATTAAAATACATAATTTACAACATGTAATATCAGGTCCTAAGCTATCCTAACTTGTGAAGGCAAGAATATTGCTCAGGCGGTTTGAGGTGGTTTTGAAACCACCTCAAACTGAACCATGGGAAACTGGACCAGTTTAAACCAAACCCACCCATTTGCATCACTACCCAGGACCAGTCACTTTTGCCCAGGTCCCTGACACAGCCACATGTCCAGAAACCTGTCTGGGATGCCTGCAGAACCATTCAGGACCCAGAAATCAGTCCCACCTATTTCAAACCCCCATTGCTATATATAATACTTACCTTGGTAATTCTCCCTGCATTACCATTTTATGGATATATAAAGTACATAGAGTCCCTCCATGTACTTTGGTTTGGTTGTTTTGTCTTTATCCAGTATAACCTTTGATGGTCTCTTCAAGCTATTAAGCTGACTATTCTTCTATTCTGCAACACACTAATCATCTCCATGAACAGTTCAACACATTAACATAGTGCTTGTCAATTAAGGTTTCAGGATTGGACCTTTGATTGCAACCATCCACATACCCCAAAGGATATCTCTTCTCATAATATTGCTTGTGGGAGCTTGCAATATTCCCTTCAACATCATAATCACTTGTGGGAGCTTGTGATTATTGTCTCTTTCCCTTACAGCTCAAGTCCTCGTTTAGGTGGTCCTGATTCTGGGATACGAGTTTTCACCAACCCAGTCAGAGATTACAACATGCTTTTAGTTTCTTTGGCTTTCATACACTCCAACAGACTCTCTAGACTTCTCCCTGCATTCTATCTTCCTCTTCTACAACCCTCACAACTGGATCTGTGACCTCAAAAATCACAACTGTTACAGTCTCACAAAATCTTGTGTGTTGAGTTCAGGAGTTCATCAAACCTACTTTCATTGAATGTGTGGGTGACCTAACTTAGGAGCTGGTGGTCAGCAAGTAGAAAGGTGGGGAACTCAAGATGAGACCAGAGAAGGAGAAAAGATGATACAAGGGCAAGATATGCTCACACATTCTTTCCAAGTCCCCACAAATCTGGAACCCTCTCCCTGGCAACATTTCAAGCACCAGTACCACTGCCCCAGCTCATCCATCTCATCAGCCTTCACATCTCACAACCTCTTCTCCCCAAGTGCAACCTGCACGAGTAACAGAGCCACATGCAACTTGAACATTATCCCAAGCTGGCTCTGGCCTGGACTTGGTGCAGCCTCACCACGAGCTATGTTGGCCTCCAACCTCATGAAGTAAGGTGTTGTTAAATGCTGGATGAGTGTTTGAATGGAGGAGCAGACTTCTTCACAAGTACCACACCTCCCCTGTATAACTGCTAAATTGTTATGGACCGTCTACGCAAATCGCTGCACGCAACTAGTGCGATTTTAAGTCTTACGCGACGTTACACGAAACTAACACAATTGTTCTCGGTTGGGACTGAGAATGCAAAATATCTATTACAAGAATATACTAGACACTAGTAGTTACTTCTGTAGCAACTAATAGTATACTAATAAACAAAAGAACACTTACTATCACTTGAGGGAACTTAAGAGAGAACTTAAGTACTCGAAAACTACGGCTCGGAGATCTCGGGGATCGCTTTAAAACACTCGAAAAAGCGCAGGGACAGCAGGAGGAGCTAAGGCTCAACTCTGGAGACTTAAGACACAAAAACAAAGGGGGAAGACAACGAAATATCTAGGCTGAGGTTTCGAGAGAAACCTCAGGCCTTTTTATACTATTTTCTAGCTACGTACACAGCATATCTACATGTCCTAGGGATTCGGAGAATCCCTGGACTTAACCAGTACCGGCGGCAATTTTCCCCACTAGGCTGTGCGTTGGACTTTCAGTTCCGCAGCCTTTGGTATAGCCTCACAAGGTGTCTGGGGGTTCAAATGGTTAGCACTGGGGTCTTTCTACACAGGAAATAAGGAAAAATTACAAGGCCTCGGAAATTAATGGGTCCTGGGGGGTTTTGTCTTGGGAGTGGAGTACTTTGGGGACCCCGAGAGTGTCTAACAGTTGAGGGACACCAGCCACTTGCGTGTGACCTCGACGCGTGGTTTAAGCGGCGGTTTGTCGGTGTTCCTCAACAGTTTGCAGGGTCCCTAGGTCCTCATGACACAATTCGGAATTTAGCGCGCGCTCGGATGTTCGGAAAATGAATGTCACGATTCGTAACACCACTGCACAAGATGTTAGTATAGAAGATAGTGTGATAAGAGACGAAGAACACACTGTCTCGTTGTGTCATCTTTGTTGCACTGGGCAGTTCTTTGAGTGGGTCAACTCCTCGTTCGACACCAAGTTGGATGTTCGGAAGCTTATCCAGCATAGTAGGCCCCACCGCCCACAGAGCCCCATCTCGCCGCTTGGAATCCCCTACTCTTCATTTCTGCGTAACATTTTTGCGTTCAGTGTCCTCGACAGTGAGCAGTGGAAGCTGGGAGTCATCTTTGATAGCACAGAGGTGTACCAATAATTGCCAGTTGTGGTTATACATAGCTAGTTGATGGTTGCAGATCTCAATCACATTCTGTATGCTCCTCCCCGTCCTGGTTTGCATGTCCTCAGTAGATACGTTCTCGAGTTTGAAAAGACAGAGAATTTTGAGCTTATGACAGTTGTTCTGCAGGGCGTTGATGAGATCGTATGCGCAACTTGTCTGTATGTTGTTACGAATTGCCCCACTGTTCCTCTTGTTTCCTTGGTCCCCAGATTATTTCCCTTGACTTCCCTTTGATTCCACTTCATTCCATGTCCCCAGTATCGCATTATGGCTTCCTTGATGTTCCCGGCCATTCCGGATCATTCTATACCTTGTGTTCATCATTCCATATGATTCCCATCATGATATTGCTGTACTTGACATCCCTTGATTGTTCATCAGATTCTACCTGTCCCCTTTGATGTTCCACATTGTTCTTCATTGTTCTTTCATCTTACTATACTAGGATAGGTTTCCATGACTCAGAATGCTGTAGCATTGTCATATATACTCATGGACACCTGTAGATAGCTCCCCAGCTTGTCCACTTTGTCTCTACACCCAGTACACTGTGTTAGATGTTCTGCACAATGCAAGACCTTCTCCCTTCGACTTCTTGACCCCAGATGAGGTGGCCTGGGAGGCTTTAGACCTTAGGCTAGTTCTTGACATATGTTGCCTTCCTGAAATGCGAGCTTTGTTGCACCGTACTCCTCTCGTTCATCACTTGTCATATTGGAAGGAAGCCCCAAGGTGAAGCCCTCCACTCCAGCAGCCTTTCCCCCTAGGAAGCGTTCCGGAAGGCGAGGCATTACCATGCTTTGTCGATGTTGAAACTCTTCGAGGACCTCCACTAGTCGATTGCGGAGCCGCTTGAGATTGGCCTGTTTTGTCTGCGTGTGATAGGCCTTGCTGTCCAAAACAATGATATTCTCCCTGGAAAAATACATCGATCAGTACAAGCATACAGAGAAGGGTACTAAGCTTGCTGGATCTCTTCTGCTTCGAAGGCCCGTCTCTGTCATGAAGTGCCGCTTTTCCCCTATCTTTTCCCTTTCTTAGCGCCCAGTCCCCTTTTAGCGCCTGTTTGATACTTTGATGCCCACTAGATACCCAGTTCCCCTTTCCACATCACTCCCATCATTTCCTTCCTTGTTCTTTCACATCGTCTTCATAACTGATCCCATCTATTGTTCTCTTTGTTCTCCTTGTTCTTTCACATCACCTTCACAACTGATTCCATCTATTGTTTCCATTGTTCACCTTGTTCTCTGACATACAACAGTTACTCGTTCCGGACTCGTTCTTGTTCTATACCTGGACTACTGTTGTTCTTCCCTTGTTCCCTATTATCTTTCTTTATTCTCGTACAACTCACATTCTAGTATATAAGCTAGGTAGTTTACACCTGGTCCCTCATCTTGACCTCTTGTCATTGGGACCAGGTGAGTAGTACTTCTGTTTTCTCCTGCATCTACAATACATCTAACTTGTCGTTGGGACCATTTCTCTATCTGCTCTTGATCTCTGCTCCCTGTCTCAGTCATCTCTGTCGTCGTCTCTGCTAGTCGACTTCTGCTGCCGTTGTTCTATACCCAAAGTCTTAGCGCTTTAGGACAGTCTCCAGTACACCTCGAGATCCAACCCAACTTTCAGTATTGTGAGGGAGATACCTCCACCTTCAGCTCGAGCTATGCTCTCCAAGACACTGGCAACGGTGGGAGCAGGCTCCTTCTCTGAGCAGTGATACGCATCAGTCCATGTATTTGAGCCCTTTGGATTCTCTTGAGGGATGAGGTTCTGTCTAGACCACTCGGCAACGTGGTCCTTGTGAATGTGTGACAGCTGGCGGAATTCCAGCATATGGTCCTCTAGCTGTGCCAACGCAATCACAAGCTCATGCACTGTCAAGTAAGCTACACAGGAAAGTTAGTCAATGGTTTGTATGTGGTGATAGCCTGTATGAGCTTGCCTAAATTGACTGTCTTCTTGCAATTATGATCATTGTAGTATGCGATATGGAGGTTATGATGATGACCAGGACCAGCCTGACAACTGAATGTGGCAACCTTGTTGAGAAATGGCCATGGCTGCTCCGCCCCCTCTCCAGTAAAGTGTCCATTACACCACTGATAGAAAAGCACATATAGAATCTTGCACTGATGGACCTTGTGCTGTCAAAAACTAGCCTAAGGTCTGAGGCCTCTCAGGCCACCTCATCTGGGTCAAGGAGTCAAGGGTAGAAGGTCTAGCATTGCACAGAACATCTGGCACTGTACACTGGGTGCAGTCAACAGTAATGTAAATGTATTATGTTAAACTTTATGCTGACATTATTTGTTTGAAATTCAAGAAAATTCAAATGAATTATGTTAAAAAGATTGGAGTTTTCTACTGAGAGAAAGTTAAAATAATTCTCAAGACAATGTAAGTATAAGTCATCTGTATTATGCTAAAAAGATGAAGAATATACACTGTACAATATGCTAAAGCAGCAAGGGTTTTGGCTTAGAATAAATTTACTATAGTTCAGAGGTGATTTATGTTGGAATTATGTTGATTGGATATTCTCTGTAATGTTAGAGTAGTGCATAGTATAATACAAACATATTATGCTGAAGTACATGTACTTGAGAATTGAAATATGAGTTAGAATAATGTATGGGAATTATTTTAAATGAGAAAATGTCAAGATGTCATGAGCAAGATGAAGTTGTAAGGGATATGAATGACTGAAGGTCAAATGGGAAAAAATAAGGATTGCATAATAGAAACACAGATTATGCTGACAATATGCTATACATACCCCTGGATAGGTTCCATATTTATGTGCATTGACTCTCTACCTCACATAAGACACATGGCTGGTGTAGGACATATGGCTGACAATCTTTGAGGTTCACAGTCCCTCTCTCAGATGATTCTGAGATGATAACTTGCATAAGCTAGGTGTATGGTTATATAGTTGGCTTATGACCAGCATATACCACATATGCCCAACATCCCTCAAGGCTCACATTTACCACATTAGATGGTTTTGAGGTGAGGACTGGCATATGCCTTGCACACACTTGACATCCCTCAGGGTTCACAGTTGCTACGTTGAATAGTTTTATGCTAGCCATATGCTGGGCTTATGCCTGTACACCTTGGAACCATTTAAGGTGGTGATTGTGGCCTCCAGGAATTGTTGAGCTTGTGCCTCACCTCACCTCAAAACCATCTGATGTAGCAAATGTGAACCTTGAAAAATGTTAAGCATATATGAGGGTTATGCCAGCCATATGCCTGGTTTATGCTGGATCTCACTTCAATACCATCTAACTGGTGACTATGAACCTGAAGGGAGGTTAAGCATATGCAAGGCATATGCCAGTCATATGCCAACCATATGCCAGTCGTATGCCTGGTTTATGCCTGGCTTATGGCAGTCCTTCCTTGAATCGGTGAGGGATGTTATGTGTATGCAAGGCATATGCCTGGCTTATGCCAACCATATGCCAGTCGTATGCCTGGTTTATGTCTGGTTTATGCTGGTTCTCCCTTAAATCATTGATTGTGGGATGTTATGCGTATGTGAGGCATATGCCAGTCATATGCCAGTCATATGCCTGGTTCATGCCTGGCTTATGCTGGTCCTCCCTTGAATCATTGATTGAGAGATGTTGTGCGTGAGTGAGGCATACGCCAGTCATATGCCAACCATATGCCAGGTTTATGCCTGGCTTAAAGGTGAGCCAGGCATATAAATGGTGTATGACTGGCATATGCTTAACATCTCTGAAGGTTCATAGTCACTACATCAGATGGTTTTGGGATGAGAAGTGGCATAAGCCAGGCATAAACCAGGCATATGGCTGGCATATGCCTCGCATATGTATAACATTCTTTGAGGCTCACAATCACTACATCAGATGGATTCAAGGTGAGGACTGGTATAAGCTGGCCATAAACCAGGCATATGGTTGGCATATGACTGACATATGCCTCACTCACGCACAACATCCCACAATCAATGATTCAAGGGAGAACCAGCATAAACCAGACATAAACCAGGCATACGACTGGCATATGGTTGGCATATGATTGGCATAAGCCAGGCATATGCCTTGCATACACATAATATCCCTCACCGATTCAAGGAAGGACTGCCATGAGCCAGGCATAAACCAGGCATACGACTGGCATATGGTTGGCATATGGTTGGCATATGACTGGCATATGCCTTGCATACACATCACATCCCTCAATCAATGATTTAAGGGGGAACCAGCATAAGCCAGGCATAAACCAGGCATAAACCAGGCATATGGCAGGCATATGATTCGCATATGTCTTGCATACGCATAACATCCCTGTCAGGAAGGTGACCACAGTTGCCCCTCAAGTCACTTAATCAAGTCTGTTTTGCTGTGTTCACTATGGATTGACCAAGTGGTTAAGCTAAGGAGACGTACTGTACAAGGTAGGTCTTTTATACTGAGCTGCAGGTCAGAACAAGTCATCAAGTGTCCGTACGAGTCGGCAGGGAGGAGTCAAGGATGGATGGTCCTGGGATTGTGAGTTGGGCTGCTGAGTCACAGGTAGTGAGTTGCAGATGGTAACAGGCCTGCTGAGTTGTGATGGATGAGTATGAGTCGGCCCATTCGAGTCATGGAGGTCACTCAGATGTTTGGGGAAACAAGGTGAGTTGAGTTGATGGTTTAGCGCTCAATGTGGATTTGGGTGCTTGTTAGGG
>JANHQD010003105.1:0-33209 GCA_024721195.1 Marasmius sp. AFHP31
AGCCTTGTTCCCTTGCTTCATCTGCTCTAGCTCCCTGATGGCATCTGCCTTCTCGTTGGCAGAGCCAAAGCGCACTTTGAACTGTTTTTCGAAGGTCTCCCACTTTCCTTCAAAAGGGAATGCAACGCTTTCGTCGGACATGGATGTGACGATCTGTTTCAAGTAGTTGGCCGCCCAGCGGCCGGCCTTTCCCCCTTCGCAGAACGACAAGGCGGACTGGATGGTCCTCCTGTGGTCCAACTTCCCAACGTCTTCCGGAGGGACTCCTGGCCCTGCCTTAATCCTCAACGCCTTCTGTTCTGTCGCCCAGTTCCTAAACATGGGCAGGAATCTGGCCACGTCATCCGCATCGCCTTTAAAGGCGGCGGTGTAAAGCGCCACTCGCGGTGTATAACAAAATCCAACAGAAAAGTCAAATCCTCCCAACACACGTAAGTGTAGCTGAAGGGTGCGGGAATCGGGGATCGGCGTTGATCAAAGGTTCCGCTCTTAGCTAGACTGTAGTAGCAGCCTGGTAGGAAATCTGACTCAAGAAATAGCTCAACTCGGGCGATCTCGAACTCTGTAACAAGCTCTGAAGTCTAATTGGTATTTCGGAAGAGAGGTTCTTAGGTTTGTTTCGGGAATAGGTGAGGTTGTAGTTGCTTCGGAAGTACGTCCTTAGGCTCAACTAGCTTCAGGGTATTCGTCTGCGTGTAGCAATGGACAAGTCAATCAATCAAACAATAAGCAAAGACTTCAACTAAGTCTGTCAATACCAAAGACCAATCGTCAATGGGTACAATGAATCCTCGGCCCAATTAGCTTCGGAAGTTCAACAACGTGCTATGCCTTCAAATCGGCGTCGCGGACAAACAAGCAATAGTCAATCAAAAGTTCAATGGATTTCAAGTTCTGCTTTCAACAACGTTCTATTCTTTTACTGTTCTAATGTCTCTCCAGAAGCGCTCCCAAGTCTACTAGCTACCCAACAAGTGGAATAGCTTCGTATCCTCTGAATACTCTCGTACGGATTGCTTGGGGATTCTTCATGAAAACCCCACCCTTTATATACTCTACGACATGCTAATTCTACCGATTCGTACCAATTTGCTCGATAACCTGCTTCCGCAGCTGAATTTACTTATTATAGTAGTCATTTGGAGAGTTTTGTATTATTCTACGCGTTTTAGGGTCCAAAGTCACCAGTTAATATTTGCTTCGGAAGATCCTTATGTCGCGCTATTCGGTGGATTTCGTTTCCCCTCTGCCCAGCCGCAGCTGGCGTATCTTATTATCCTATCTGCTTCCGTCCATGAGTCATATCTGTCCGTCCCTCAGAAGTACTGTACTCCTTGTACGAAGTTCAGTCCTTCTTCAGTTCTTAGTTCGGGTTAGAACCCTTTCTCTTACAGATTCCCAACGAGTATAGTCTCAGGTATCCTTCATCGGTGCGAGAGGCATACTCTCGCCATTTAGAATGGCTAATACCTGCTCCGACGCTTATCTAGTCAAATTCCTGATGGTCCTTGTGGATCCCAGGTACCGGCACATTTTACTCCAGCACTGGATTCACAAGTCCGCTTCTTCTTACTTCGAGAGTCCCTTCATTTCCAGCCTTCTAAGCTAGCTTTGGTAACCTCCGAAGTTTAGTTCTAAGTCCTGATTCTATTATAGCACAGGTATTCCACCCTCAGAGGCGAAGTGGTACCTTCGGGACCGTCGATCATATTTCGATCACTTGGATACCGGACCTGGAACAGCTTTACTGTGGTACCACGTTTCTACTTCCGAAGTGAAAATTTATCTTCCGATCTTCCGGTGCAGAAGTAATTGAAGGCCAGAGGTGTATTCCTCAAGCCTTGCTTACTTTCTCCCCGAACTCACTATGAGTTTGCACAACATCTTCGAACACTTTAGAAATGCCTTATTCCGTAGGTGCACCCCCTCGTATACCTTCTAGGGTGACTGATTGATGTTTACAGAGTTCTACGATGTCAATCCATATCCTGACGACTTGACCTTCAAAGTGGGCGATCGCCGTCTCATCATTTCTCTTCCCTTCGATCAGCATAACGAAACTCTGTTTGGCCTCCTGTTCCAACACTTCTTCCTCAGTCGCCACCGTTCGTTATATTGGGGATACCTCGTCCGTTACGATCATTATCAAGACGAGGTGTACTTCTGCGAAGTCCATTTCCATATCAACCTTCCTCTTGCTGCTCGGAAGTACGTCAACACCATTGCCGAAGGGATCGCCCGAGTCGGCTTCCTTACTATGAAGACTGCTCTTATTCCCGGAGCTGTACAAGCCTGGATTGACGCCGTTGTCTTTGCCGCCGAAGCTCCTGCACCTCCAACTCTGGGATATGAGGAACTTCAGTTCTTCACCTTCACTCCTCAAATGGGGCGATGGTTATCTCGTACCCCGCTAGCCTACTCTCCCTTAGTTTGTGACCTCTATTACTTAGATCGTCTCCAGCAGGACGCAGCCTGGCGTTATTCCGATTCAGAAGTAGACGTGCCACCTGTTCTTCCTTGGTACGATCACCTAGACGATACTGTACTGCCTAGTTTATTCCACCTAGACGTGTAGTACACTCTGCCCAATGTAACGTGATCCCGTTCCTTCTTCCGAAGTTCACCTATCTAATTTCAAGGCGAAATTCTCAGTTATCTGCTCCCGTGGAGCCGTAGTCCATGTCGTGTTTCATCGGGTATTACTTAGTTCCTGCTTCAGAACTTCATTCTTTCCCACAAAATCTTTCTTAAAACCTGAAGCACTGAGCTTTCGATCGTTGCCAGCTCTCCTTGTCTCCACTGCTGTCATGGCTCCAATCCGAACTATAGAGGACCACTTCTGTAATCTCCTCTTCAGTACGTTTTGGCTTGATGTTACTCCTTCCGAACCAAGTCTAACTCTTCACAGAGCTGTTTAAGCATTGGCCCTACTACGAGGATTATTCCCGCTCATTACCCGAACGTCGACTCATCACTCGCATTCCTCTTGATCACGAGAGAGAAGCCTTGCTGGGCCTACTCCTTCAGCACTCCTTCCTTAGCCGACATATATCCCTTTGCGTGTTCCGATATTCAGCAAGCCCCCACCTACTTTTATCATGATCTTCTCTCCGAATACCCTCCCTACGAGGCTCAGGCTATCATTGACATGGTCGCCGAGGCTATTGCGCTAGTCGGGTTCTTACATTCCCACACTGTGTTCCTTCCTGGCGCTGTCGATGCTTGGATCAACTCGGTCATTGGTTGCATGGAGGATCCTCCTCCTTCAAAGTTAGAACCCCAACGCCTCTTCTTCTTCGAGTACCACCCTCTTATGGGTCGCTGGGTTACTCGTCCTTTCTACCACTACAATCCCATTCTCCATGAAGAGTTCTATCTCGACGAGCTGAACCGAGCTGAATCTCCATCCATCTGGGACTACCAACGTGAAGACTCCGAGCTGGACAACTACTTCGGATGGGACGAAGTGGCCATTAATAACATGTGGGAGTAGATCGTTCCTTTAGGTATCTTCTTCCGAAGCTCCATTCTGGTATTATACTGACCATCTTCGTACAGCTCATACAATCCCGTCGTAGACGTTCGTTCCTTTATCAAGAAGCTGCCCTAGTCCATCATCGTAGATTAGAGAAGTTGTTAATAACGTAGAGTACTTGTACTTCTGAATTTATTACCAACCCTCTTCTTCAATTGTCGTTCCGAGCTGAATTCCTTTCAGTGTTCCTCTTAGCTAGTCCGCCTACCATTCTCTGCTTCCGAAGTGCGTATTTCCACTGAACCTTCTCATCTGGATGTCTCCGAACCAGGAAACCGTTCCCTCGAATGATGACTACAGACCGAGTGCAAGCTTCCGAAGTTACTCTTCAGCATGCTATTCCCCTACAGTTTTCAGAGAAGTAGGTGTTCGTACTTTCAAAGCACCTTATACACCGGTCTGAGCCTATTACTAGCTGTTCGGGACTTACGCTAGTACTTGTGGCCCTAGTGTTCTAATTCACACTTATTAAGCGCAAAATCACTTAAAATTATGGTTCGGAGGCTGCTTTTATTAGCAGGCGCTACAACGGGCATCGGCACAGTCAAGAGCCTTTTCCTTGACCTCGTTGCCCACATCTTCACCCACGTCTTCACCCACAGTGGTGTACGTGCTCTGGTAAGTTGAGGATTAGTCACCGGAAGCTACTCATTGTGGTAGAAGGCATACCTTCATCTCGTCAGGTACCTCACCCGAGTCCGATCCTATCTCTGAGTCCTTCCTATCACTCCCGGCATCGCCAATTTCAAACCACTTCTCACCCTCATAACTGTACTCATTGCCAGACTCATTGCTCAACTCATCACTAGACTCATCACTGGACTCATCGCTGGACCTATCACCATCATCATCGGCACTCTCCTCTGCCAGAGCCAACACCTTCCCCTCAGCCTGAACTTGGTTCACATTGACAGCTTCAGGTATAGCAGATTGTCTGCCATCGTCCTGTGCTGTATCCAACACTTTTCCCTCAGCCTCAACTCGGTTCGTGTCGACAGTTCCGGGTGTGGGTGATTGTTTGGCAGGGACAAAGTGAAAGGCCTTTCCTCCGACGCCAAATTTGGCTGTGAAATGACCCACGAGTTTGTAAACATTGTTCGGGGTCATATCCTTCCTTGGGTCAACTATACCCATGTCGGCTGGAAAGCTGCTCAGGTCGTAGAACTCCTCAGGGGAATCACAAATATTCGTGTAACACACAGGCCCTTGACGGCCACTCTGCGCTGTAATATATGTTAACCTCAACCCAGTAACAATCTTCGAATACAAAAACTTACCCCAGAGCGTCTGAAACCAGTCTTGAAGTATCGCGTGCCCTTTCCCTGGCAAGAGATCCTCAGCGTTCACATATATAAACCAACCGCATCTCTCCTTATCAGTCGGGAAGGTAGTCTCTAACTTGAGCAAAGAGATCTCTGAGAAGACCTCCAGTATCACAAAAGGTCCAAAAAATGATAACATACCTTTCTGCTTCAAGATTGCAAGAAGATTTGTATGAAGTGCAGCGAATATTGGTTCAACAGAAGGTAGCATATCAGGGTCGGGAATGGTGTGCTTCGGATCCGGCCACTCGTTAGACCTAGCAAGATAAAACAGTCAGTCAGTAGCTGATAGGTATGAGATGAAGAACTACCCACATTCAAGTCTCGGTGATAGGGACACCATCGGTCACTCACTCTGAGTCGAAACAAGATACAAGGGCAACCCCACCAGCCCCTAGAAAACTGGATTGGAGACAGGACTGAACAACTGCTCGAAGCCTTGCCACAAAACCTTGTTGGTTCCTAGATATATCACCCGTAAGCAATGGCATGATTTGGTACAGGAGAAGCACTTACTGGGACGTTGGGATGCTCTGAGCAGCTACCTTCTCCCAATGCTCCTGAGCCTCTGCATCCAAGGCCTCCCATAACTTTGACAGCACACGGTCATGGTCACCATCCTTATCTGCGAGCATGGCCTGCTCAACCAAACCAGGATGAGCGTCTCCATACGCCTCCCTTCCAGTGGTGACTGTCAACATGCTGTTGACAAGTCTGTTGAAGAGGTTGGTGAGGGCCCTAACGCGGAGTTGCTCCTTCAGAACCGGCGTCCCTTCCCTCACGACCTGCTGTGAATCTCCAGATGTACGAGCCGCGGATGCAGCAGCTTCGGTATCAGTGATAGCCTTCTTCAACTAAAAATTGTGGTTGTCGAACCATCTCACGATGGTCTATGAATTTGTTAGTATAGCTAGTAGGTAGGACCGACAAGATCGCTCACGTTCTTCCGTGCTGCTGGTGTTTTGTTGGGCGGCCACGGAAATTCTGGTAGCTTAATTAATTCATCGTACAGTTCTCTTGCAACCTGGGACTTCATTCCATGCTTTGCGGCTTGCCAATGTGGGAACTTGGACAGTAGAATGAGGCACTGGGGCTCTCTGAAGACATATTTCCCTGAATCCTATCAAGAAAGTCAGCTTGGGGTGTACGTTGTTGAAGAGACTAACATACCCCTGTGCATCTGACATCCAGTGGCGACTCAAGCTTGCTCTTGCTCTTTCTCTTGTCTTTGTTTTTGTGTTTGTGCTTGCGCTTGTGTTGGTGGACGTCGTCGCTGTTGTTGACATCTGTGAGGGCAGCATTGTGCCGTGGAGTAGCTGAATCAGTAATCCAGTTACCGTTGCTGGGTGGAGAGGGAGTAGGAGAGTGCAAAGAGGCTTCGCCATGTGTAGCTCCAGTGTGGCACTGATGGTGGCAGGAGCTGAGAGGGAATGAAAAAAAAGCAGTGGTAACGGGAGCTGAGAGGGGGTGAAAGAAGGGTGAGGTGGCGAATGCAAGTACGAGCCATATTTCATAGCCTAAGGCTGGCAGGATCCTTTGGATCTTGCTAGCAGTCTATCAACTAGCGAGGCGGAGACAAGTGGTGGTCAAGGTGAAACCAACAATCGCCAATAGTGAAAGGGCACAGTTAGCGTTGCAACTGCTTATGTAGGTTTCATGATCAAGGGTATGGTCTGTGGAGGTGTACGTTTGGCATGTATGGCTCGAGGTACACCAACATTCAAGCTCTCTGAACCCCAGATGAAAGCGGGTTCAAGGAGAGGTATCGCTGGATGGGAGAAGGTATGTTATGTAGACCTTGAAAGGCCAGGAGTTCAGACAACAGGATGCGTAGGGCGCATTCAAAGAGGTATCGCTGAATGGGCGAGGTATGTTATGTAGACCTTGAGAGGCCTGTCATTCAGACAATAGCACATGTAGGGCAACATTCCGGAAGGGTAAATGTAATGTTTATACCATGAACTACTGATAGAGAAGTTGATCCCGGTGTTCTGGAGATACAAATATCAGTGTAGTTTGCAGATTCATGTAAGGTCACACTTACCCATGCACGAGTCTTTATAAGGCCTCCAGGAACTCGGATACATCCTGGAGCCACGTTGGTGGTAAGTTCACGTTGTTGTCTGACATGCTGAAGAACAAGGGTGCCTCGTTTGTTGGTACGTCGAAATACTCCCTCCACCCTATGTAATCCCAGTGGTAGGAAGATCCTTCTATCTTCAGGACTCGGAGCTGTGGCCTCTCCATTATCCTATATTCGGAGAACAGGCGCCAATGATCGGAGAGATGTGTCCTTGTCAGGAGGTTGGTGAGTTCAAAGACTCTTCGCTCTCCATTCTGTGTAGAGCCGGCATGACGCCTAGCACAGTGGACTACTACATTACTACAACTACTACTTACCAGGAGAGTTGAGAGAGTTATAGAGGCGAGACGTAGAAGCTCAAGCACACTGTAGATTCACGTAGAGAACTACCAGCTTATATACATGTGGAATGAATATAACTACCATAAAGAGATATCTAATAGAAATTGTACATATGGAGCATATAGAACAATGGAACAGTCACGAAGTACTGTCCCGCATAATCATACTGCGGGAGAAGTGAACCGGGACTGATTATGATCTAGGCCGCAGATTCAACACACCCCCTCGCTAAGTGCAGCTGAAAAGCGCATCTGAGCGAATCAAGTGGACTAGTAGAAATCAAGTCCAAGGTGATCTCTGAACCGTAAGAACTTCTCATGACCAAGATTCTTCGTGAACATATCTGCGGGATTGTAAACACCTTCGATGAAATACAACTCGACTTTGCCATCTTCAACACACGATCGGATATAATGATACCGAATGTCGATGTGCTTGGTTCGGCGTTCTTGAACCGGGTTAGAGGCAATGAATATTGAGCCTTGATTGTCACCGCATATTGGAATAGGACCTAAGTCGATTCCAAATTCAGAGAGTAGCGATCTAATCCAGGAAGCTTGACGACTGCAATCAGACAGTGCCATATACTCAGCCTCAGTGGAAGAGAGTGCCACAGTCTTCTGGGCGTGCGATTGCCAACAGAAGATGCCACCTGCTAGCTTGAAGAAATAGCCAGTGATTGAATGGCGCTTGACAGGATCAGCAGCCCAGTCTGAGTCTGTGAACGCAAGGAGACCTCCATCGGAATTACCATCATAAGAGAGGGTATAATCCTTTGTGCCAGTGAGATAGCGGCAGATGTAGAGAGCTTTATCTAGATGCTCCTTGGTCGGATTTGCAGAGAACTGAGAAAGCTTCGTAACAGCATAGGCAATGTCAGGTCGTGTGCCCAGCATAATGTACAGAAGCGATCCAATTACAGACTGGAACTTGGCGCGGATAGCCGGATTGACTGGACCATCGTTAGGCATTGGCACATAGCCTGCAGGGAGCGGTGTGATAGCAAACTTCACATTCTGCATGCCAAAACGTTCAAGGACTTTCTGTAAATAGTCCTGTTGGTCAATCAAGATCTTTCTGCCTTCTCGGCGGATGCGCATACGAAGGAACTCTTCAACATCGCCTTGATCTCAGCATTCCCATCAAGCCATGAACTCGGCTTTCTTCTTGTCAACAAAGGCTTTGTTAGGACCCATGAAGAGTGCATCGTCAACGTAAATGATCGCATACACAACTTCACCACTCTTTTTATCTTTGCAGATGAAGAGTCCAGCATCGGAAGTTAGGCGTTTGAAGCCCAATACTTCCATGGACGAGCTAAGGGTTCGCCACCATTCAAGAGCAGCTTGCTTCAGTCCATATAATGCACGACGCAGGCGTAGTACCTTACGTTATGAGCCCTTGACTTTGAAGCCTTCAGGTTGCTCCATGTATATCTCCTCAGCGAGATCGCCATAAAGGAAGGCGTTCTTAACATCAACTGAAGTGATGTACCAGTCTTTGAGCGCTGCAAGAGCAAGCATCATTCGAACAGTCTCAAAACGAACGACTGGTGAGAAGATTTCGTCAAAGTCAATTCCTTCGACTTGAGAGAAACCTTTGGCAACAAGCCTTGCTTTCTTACGACCGTTAGTTTTAACGTCGAAGACCCATCTATTTCTGATGGCTTTGCGTCCCTTAGGAAGGTCGCATAATTCGAAGACCTTGCGCTTGCGAAGTGCCTCAAGCTCTTCGCGGCAAGCAGCCTTCCATTCCTTCTGTTGCGCTTCAGGCAACTTCATAATATCACGGAGTGTCCATTCTCTGATGTTAGCTAACTCAGGAATATCGACGCTGGAAGCGAATCGTGTACTGGAACGGCATTGTTCAACAAGTAAATCACAAATCCTACTCCCCCTTCATGGGTAAGTCTTTCGACTACGCTTTCACCCCCTTGCGACTCAGTGCTTCCACTGGGTTCTGGAGCAGGCGGAGGCGGAAGTGGACCAGGAATCACACCTTTTGTACCACCTTTGCCTTTCCTAGACTTCGATGAGCCAGGATGATCAACTTTATGTGACAGTGCAATGTCACCAGTGATCTTTCTCCAAGATTTTTTGTTCTCTAAGTCGCGAACAATCTGTGAGGGTTTATTCGGGTTCCGCTTTTCACCGAATATACTACCAGGTTGCGTAGTACCCGTCCGAAGCCTCGAAGATCGACGTGGACCTTCCGCCGCTGGTTGAGGTGGAGGTACAGGGACATCGGCTTCGCCTGTAGGCGACGGAGGACCAGATGGAGGTAACGGTTGTTCCTCCGCCTGTATAGGGCTACCTGCCGGTTCGTCAACCGGAGGTTCTGGTCTCTTTGGAAGGATTTGGGAGCGAATTCTGAGATTTCATGACGGAGTATCGTCCATACTATCATCAGAGTCATTGTCTTCTGAAGGAAAGTTGGGATTTTCACCCAAAGTAAAATGTTCACCATCCACTGGTGTTATGCCACGAGTTTTCGCATCAGGACATCTGGGGTACAGAGTCTCATTGAACAGTGCAGTAGTACCTTTGAAAATAGAGTTATTGCTTCGCATGAAGAGGAATCCTTTCATCCCTTCTTGATAACTGATGAAGGTCATCAACTCAGATCGAGGAGCAAGCTTATTGGTACGTTTGTCTTCAGGAATGAAAACATAGGCTGCACAACCCATAACTCGGAAGTGTGAAACATCCGGTGCCTTTCCGTACAGCATCTCAAATGGAGTTTTCCAACCCAAACGTTGCACTGGAGTGCGATTGTAAAGGTGGACGGCATGTTGGTGACAAAATTCCCACCAGGACTGAGGCATACAAGCTTCAAAGCGAAGAGCCTGAGCCTTCTCAGTGATTGTCCTGTTGAATTGTTCAGCGCGACCATTCTGTTGAGGAGTGTATGGTACGCTCTGTGCAACTGCGATCCCATGCTCTTTCAGTAAAGCATATTCGTCGCCTTTGTATTCTCCCCCTTCATCCGACATCCATTGCTTGATGTTGGCGTCGAATTGTGTTTTCACCATAGCAATGAAGTGCCTAAGCGCTTCAAGGGCATCAGATTTTTGACGTAGGAGAGTGGACCACGCATGTGAAGTGCAGTCATCAACGAAAGAGATGTAGTACTTGTACCGGTGATAAGATTCAACCGGAAACTGCTTCAAATCCGAATGAATGAGGTCAAACGGTTTCTCAGCTCGAGACTTAGAATTGGGGAACGATTTCTCATGCATCTTGCCTTCAGCACAACCACGACATAGAGGAGTCTTACTGGTGTGCATTTTAAGGTCAAGCGGGAAATTCTGTGTATGTTTCCAAGCTTTATTTAGGGCTTTGTCCGAAGGATGTCCGAAATGCCTGTGCTCAATATCATAGTCAACGTTGTAAATGATGGACTTGGCCAATAAACTCTCAGCAGAAGCTTTCCGCGAGTATACCCAATAAATGGTTTGACCAGGCATATGAGGATAGCAAACAAGCGATTGATTTCGCTGTGATGAGTAGAAGGCTAACTTTTTCGCGTTTCCACGAATAGAAAGTCCATCTTGAAGGAACTCACCCAAGGATAGTAGTCGTATATCCAACTGAGGTATGTAATAGACAGGATAGAGACGTGAAATACGCTCTGACATTTTCCCGTCTTGTCCTTCGACACTATGCTTAATGAAGACAGTTCCTTTACCCTTTATCTGTATAGGGTTGTTCTTATCGGCAGTATTTACCATTGAACCATTATCGAGGGGCTGATAATCAGCAAAGTCATTCATATCATAAGTAAAGTGTGATGAAGCACCGGAATCTAATAGCCAGCCCTGTGCGTTACTGGACTTCTTTCCCTTACACTGAGTACAGCCAACGAAATGATTGTTTAAAACATATGAATATTGTACAAGTGATGCCAGATCACTACCACGACTACGAAAGCGGCTACTGATAGAAACTAATTGAGAGCAGCGCTGTTGAGTGGTATCAGTGTTGGGTAACAGATCAAGATAAGGGACTAACGGGTCATCATAAAAAGATCCAAGAGAGACGTTGTCCGGAACGTCCTCTTCTACCCCTGCAGCTTCGGCAATGCCATCATCAACATCATCACCGAATAGAGAAGTTAGGTCATTACCATCTCCCATGTCTACATCCTCATCAACTTCATCAGGACCAACGCTACAAGAACGTTGAGAAGAAGAAGAGCTGTGTCCGGGTCCGTCATCGTCCTCCAGAGTACGCTTGGACGATGACGCGACAGCGCCAATACGTTCCTGGAGGGAGGTGCGGGCCTTGCTCGCCAATTGGTCTGAGCGGCGGACCTCGGACGCCATGACATCTTCGAGCGGTTTAAGGTACCGCGCCGTCTTGGGTACACCGATTCTGTCAGCAAGTGAGCGGGATTCACAAACATCTTGAAAGACTGACTCCGAAGGTTTGAAGCCTGTGAACCTCTGCATAACAGCAGGGTTCTTTTTCTTCGGTGGAGGTGGAGGGGCGAGAGTGCTGTCGCATGATTCGTCCCAGAAACCTTTGAAGGTTGCAGGAGGTGGAGATCCCCTAGCACGGCTAGAAGGAAGGCGCGTAGCAACCTTGAAGTTGAGATCGGGATAAGTTTCGTCCCAAGTGCTTGGAGGAATATAACCTGCCCATGGATTGCGACTAGTCGGGAGAGGGTAGGTGTTCTCCGATGCGATCTCAGCACGGAGAGACTGCTCGATCGCATTCAATGCAACTCGATCCTTGCGCTTCGTGACAGAGGAGAAGGGAGGGGTGATGGTACTTGCCATGGAGGCAAAGTGAGAATGACCATGAGGGCGGTTGCCACCACGATTGCCACCAGAGTTGCCAGCATCCCTATCAATACCACCACGCGTGCCTCGCTGCTGCTGCTTCTTCTTCTTACCCTTGTCTTGGTTCGAAAGAGGAGCACGCTGCTGCTGATTGTTCTGCTGCTGCTGCTGCTGCCCACGCTGTTGTTGACGCTGTGGAGGGCGAGGGCACTGCTGCTGCTGGAACGAGGGAGCCCGCGTTTGACTGCAGTGAGTCGACCGGCAAACTGAGGGTTGAGACGCTCATATTCAACCATGATAGCGTCCTGGACGCGGTCGAGGGTAAGGATTGGTTTCTCATATCCTGTCGAGCTACTGGAGGAGCTGGAACTGCTACTACTTCCCGATTTCTTGGCTTTATCATCAACCTCAACATCTCCAAGGTGCGTATAGTCGTGCAGACACTTGGAGGCAGCCGCTTCCCAGACCTTCGGGATGGCTTGGACGAGGATGAGAGCTTTGATAAGCTCAGGGATATTGACACCAACGGTGTCAAGGCGCTCGAAGTAGGACTTCAACTTGGCGATACTGCCAAGGGGATTCTGCTGGTTAAGCATGAAGGTGACGGTTTTCAAGAAGTCGCCATAGATGACGGAGAGGGTCGGGGAACCATGGATGTTGTCCAACTTCTTCCAGGCATCGCAAGCCTTCATGCCTTTGATGACATCGAACTGCTCTTTAACCATCGTGAGACTGAAGAACCCCATCAACTGCTGGTTGTTCTGCCTCCACTGGTTATGCTGCAGGTTGTATAATGCGAGCTGAGCCTCAGAGGGGTCTCCATAGACCATGACTCGGTCATCCCCTTCGCCAGTAGTGGCAGCAGGACCACGAGGCATCTCTGGTTTGGCTTCGACACCAGTGAGGTTGTCATAGAGCTTTTCAGCCATGGCGACACCTTCAAAGGTAGGTTTATACCACTGGATGAAGAAGGTACCATCGAATTTCTTCTCGAAGACTTTCTTAAGATCGAACATGTTGTTGGATTGAAAGGTTTGGGTTTGGATCTGTGAAAAGACGGCATTAGCATGCGTCTAATCAAAACACAGGGTAAGCAGCCATGATGGGCGCTATGCTCAATGATGAGCACTGGATCCTTTAGATCCGATGTCGTTGAAGGACGATACATCAATGCCATAGATCGAACACTCAACAAAGAGGTCGATGGCATGTACAGGCGTAGCCTAGTTAGCCATTGACAGCAGCCTGTGAGGGCGCTCGTCATCGACTAGCAACAGCAGCCACAAGGGCGCTCATTGTTGACAGCAGCCATAACGGCGCTCGTCAATGTAGTAGGGCTAACCGGGGCCCATAACCTGTAGAGCCGGCATGACGCCTAGTGCAGTGGACTACTACTTACCAGGAGAGTTGAGAGAGTTATAGAGGCAAGACGTAGAAGCTCAAGCACACTGTAGATTCACGTAGAGAACTACCAGCTTATATACATGTGGAATGAATGTAACTACCATAAAGAGATATCTAATAGAGATTGTACATATGGAGCATATAGAACAATGGAACAGTATCAGAGTACTGTCCCACATAGTCATACTGCGGGAGAAGTGAACCGGGACTGATTATGATCTAGGCCATGGATTCAACAGCGCCGTCGCATTGGTATGCTTGGTGTTTAACTCTCTAATGTCATTGAGCGTAAATGTATCTCGTTGAACAAAATTCAAATTCACATACCCATCAAAGGATAGCGTATTGGAGTGAAGTGAGCTAGAACCGAGGTTGTATTGAGTCGACATTGGTGAGATTGGGAGTTACCGAGGTGGCCAGACACTACTTTTCATTTTTTATATACACCACATTGAAGAATTTCACAAAAAAAATTGTGCAGTGACCATCTGTACATAGATATATATTCACCATGAATTTCCGGGATTTATTGAAATGGTCGTAACATTCAGTATATCGGACAGTCGAAATGAACGTCAATAAGCCTTAACTGGAGCAGACTGACTTAGATTCTTGTATCCCCTTGAATACGGACAGTCAGCCCCTCCTTCTCATACAGATATATGATTATTGTATACCATCGAGTACCCAAGGCCAGTGGGGCACTTGATTACATGCTCATATTATAGTACAACGCGTATGTTTTCCATATGTTCTAAAATTCCGGCAAAGTCCGGTTTGCAGTACAGCCATGTACTGGTCTAGTGATCTGCTCTACGACACGCTTTCATAGAACGGGAGACCAATCGAGAAGTGACCAGTGATTGTATTGAGATCGGTCCAACTACGAGAATACAACAAAAGTGGGTCAAAATTACCACCGTCTGGAAGACGGCGTACTGGGGGCGGTGGCTCTCGATTGTTGGAAGTCGGTAAAATCTGAAGGCGTCGAGAAAGACTCGACAGCAGTGCCGAATAACCTTGAGTGCGAAAGGAGTATGTTAGTGAAAGCTCGCGATTTGAAGGTAGATTTACCATACATACCTCGGAAGGAGGGACGAGCGCCGGGGGAAGCCATAGCACTGCGTCCGATTGTGACAATTTCAGGTGTCAAGCTTTTCTGGCACGGTAGGATGTGTATCAGTTCGTCTGAATGTCAATGTCGAAGAATGTGTTGACTATGCATACCTCGGAAGGAGGTATCTGAGTTGAGTGAGCGCCCGAGCCGGCGAAGCGAAGCCCATAGTACTGCAATTACTCATGGAACGTTCGAAGACCAAAATTCAACTTCTGATGTTTTTTGAGAGTGAAAGAGGGTGTGTGAGGAGGTGACATTTGCCGAGGATGATTGCGGTATGGTATAGGGAAATCGAGGTTGCTCAGGCTGAGGTGGCGAGGGCTTGAGGAGGTGACACGTAAATGCATGATCGGTGGGTGCTCACCATGGACAGTTCACTGATTGTTGGAGGTGCTAGATGAAGGTTGGTCTTCCGTATCCCGAGGCCAGAGTTCCGCTTTATCGTAACGATAACAAGAATGCTGGCGGAGGGTGTAGCTGAGGTGAATGTTGGTGCCGGTTGCCGGTGAGCATGCCATACCTTCTGTGTGTTAAGCTTGAGCTTGAGCCGCGGACGGAAGCTGTGGACTGATTTGAGGTGACATTCTGTGCCCTCGTTAGCCATCGAAGCAATCTTGGTCACTCCAGGTACAATGACAGTTTTCAGCCTGGGGACCCGAAGGGAGAGCTGGAAAAAGCACGCACCAAAATCTTTGATGGATACCTCTCCTCCTTTCCGGGCCTTCCCAGGTGTTTCAGAAACCATTTGGTAGTCCATTCCTCAACCTCCGATGATTTTTCGTGGGTTTCCATCGATTTTGTCCATCCTCCAGAATACGGGCTAGAAAAATTAGAGCTCTTGAGGCGTTGTTAGCACCTGGATCCCCATGCGCACAGAAGAAAAAACACGAGAAAGGACTCGAGAGCGTTAAGGAGGATCGATCCACACGACAGAATGAGCAGGATGTACTGTTCGGTGTACCAGTACCAACGGTGAGGTGGTGGTGGCCGGGAGCAGGGGAGCGGGTGCCTGGCACCTCATCCGCGGAGGTGACCATTTAGGTGGGTTTCTCACGTACAAAGAACCCCATCTAAATGGTCACCTCAACCTGTCACAAGTGGTGCCTAAGGTGGCACCTTAGGAGAAATACCGTTTCGCCCGGGTAACTTCCACAATCGGACCGATGCTGACAAAGCTAGTTTTCTCGTCGTCCGCAACACCCACCAGCGAGATAAAACTGATTACAGATTCTAATCCCAGCATGTCAACCGCCGGAATCTATAGCATCCTGAAGCTCGAGTAAACGATCGGGGGCTCGACGGCTTTCGACCTCTTCGCTTGTCCGCCTCCTCGCTTCTTCCCTTCGTGAATGAAGGTCATTCACAATTGAAGCAGCCTCTCGCCTGATCTGATCCTCCTATGAAATCACTTTTTCGACTATTCTGGCACTCATCTATCGACGGCTACACAGGCGTAAACTACGATCAAACTTTCCTTTGTGCCCTCTGCCTTAACTTGCTCGTTACCTCGAATATCGTTCAATGCCCTACCGCAAACATGGAGGCAACCTGGAGCTAGACACAACCGCAATTCGACGGCTATTTACTCGCTATTGGATATCCAAATGGGAGAGGGCGGAGCAGCACCCACTCTCGTAGGAGTTGGTAATGAGCTCGTCCCGAACTAGAGTTCCTTTTTCGTCGCTCGGCGAAGGAAATATAGATTGACCAGCTGAATGCGAACGTGATTGAGCCTCAATCATTACGATCGTCGGGTTTCGTCGCACGTCGACTTGGCTTTTATTGCATAGCGGCTCGTCGAGTTACAATTCGATCCGAGAGAAGATCGCCGAGGCTGACGATCCCTTTCGGTCGGCTTTTCCGTGTCTTTTCTTCCACGATGTTATCGGTGACCATTGATGTGCTTCGACTAACTATACGACGAGCGTTCATAAGCAGCAAGAGAAACATCAACTATAGCCGGCCACCGCACGTTTCCAATCCGACTTAGCTCGCTAATGTGAGGTCTCGAACATGCATTCCGTTCCTGCGGAGAACTAGCCTCCATCGAACCACATGTTGTGGCCAAAACCTTCAGACTCGTGGGGCACACGGACATACTCTACTTTCCATCCCGTCGATACGGAAAAGCTCGGCTCGATCGAAAGACTCAGCTACCCATGATCTCAGTTTCATCGATGCAGTGAGTTTGAGCGTGTTGGCGGTGCTTGTCCAGTCTAGGAAGACTGTATCACCACTCTACGCCCTGTCAGTCCTACAGCATCGGTGCCATGTATACACTATTTCGTTGTTGTCGGACGGGGGAACCTGTTGGGATCAGGTTGGCTTGCCTTGTGACAGGCATTTGTGGATCAAACTGTGGTTTTGATTCGAAGGAATAGGGCATGGGCAAGGGAGCCTCCCCTTTCCTCACTGGGGAAGGCTCGAGAGATGAAGAGGCACGACTCGTTGATATTCGGTATCTACCTATTTTGGCTAGTATCCGTTGTGTTCTTTGCGTGCGGCACTCATCGCGTTATTATCTTTTCTCGGTTTTGACCCTCACACGTGGTACAGCATGTCATATTTTTAACTTAGGTTCCAGCGGGCCTGGAACATGTCAAGCCGACGACCTGGTCTAATACAAGCCATTGGAGCTACCACGACATGCCCTATCCAAGTCCAACTCATTTCTCTCTCGCCGGGAATCGAGGACCAAGCTCTAGCAGCTCTGAACTCCGCATCACGAATAAAGGCAGAGATTCCAACGTCAATGTCGGTCCTGGGACATTCAATGTCAACAACCATACCAGCCTAATTCGGCAACCGCAACCAATGCGCTGGCAAATCCAGGGGACTGATGAAGAGGAGGAGGAGGAGTGCGACCAGGTGAGTGATGGCGTTGCCTCCTCTTACAGTACTGGAAGCTTATATGGTTCCTCTCTTGCGGAGAACAATCCATCAAGCCCCAGCAACTCTGAGCTCCGCATCGTGCATACCAAGAGAAATCAGGTCATCAATAACGGCTCCGGGACGATTACCATTATCAATGATTCCAGGGTAATTAACCATGCACGATCGACACAGCGGCACGCTCAGGGGACCGAGGAGGAAGAGGTAGAATATGAGCGATGGTTGTCGTTGGCTGCATTGATGGCTCACGGGAGTCGGATTTACCAGTATACTGAGTACAAGCGTTGTGAAGTACAGCCCCTTGAGCTGATCCATCGCGAGAAAGTCTGGGATCAGACGACATCACAGTTTGTTGGCTGTGAACGGAGTATATGGCTCGGGGAAATTGTATCGGGAAATGAAAAGGGGACGATAGTCACGATTGAGTGCTATCAGGGCCAGGACGCTCCAAAGGTACGAATTGGCGTTCTTGAACTGCTCGGAGCAGCCGTGCTGAGCAAACCAAGCAGAAATGGAAGCACGCCCTCGAGCGCTATTCGGTGGATTTAAACTCATTCTTGAAGCCGAGCAGAAGCACCAGTAATGCCCACCTTCTTGGACTCACACGGTCTAAGATACCACTATTGATTTTCCTGGACGGTAAGTGGACCTGTACTCATAAGCAGAGCATAGCTAACATACAGTCCACATCAGAACTTGTACCTGCTGCAGTCTTTGCAAAGAATGTAGGGAAGTTGGGTGAGTATTATCTGGCTAGTTTGTACGTAAGTACGAGATTAGCGACATTGAGAACCAAGTTCACTGAGAACGTTGTAGATTCATTGGGGCTGTCATCCGACTTCAGGCAGTGATGAGCTGTGGATGAATATGAAAAAGGGGGTCATATGCCGTGGTCCAAGGGGGCCATCTACAAATGTTCTAGCTTATGGCATAGAAGAAATGATTGAGGACCCACTCCCGACTGCGGACCTTCTCAAGGAGGAGTTCCTGATACGCTACTTGGCGACTTGTAAGGCGAAGGGTATAGATTGCACAGTCGTGGACGGGATTTGTTCAAACGGTTTGTATGACGTAGTCGTGCCTGAATCGGTTGACCGGCCGACCGTATTTTACACTTTGTCCAACACCCCCATCGCTGTTGGGAATAACGTCTGGACGGTTAGACACGCCCCTCTTGCGGACAGCTGGGACGAGGACAGTCTTATAGAGCAACAGTCGCTGGGAAATGGATGGACTAGGTGAGTACATCGGAACTGATTCACTACTTCTGTTGACTGGCTTGAATAGATTTCGACTTAACAATCACACGGGTGGGTCGCTCTGGTTGGAATTGAATGCTGAGGCAAGAGAAGCATGGGTTTCGGAGGCGTTGAGCATTTTCCATGCCCTTGAGATATCCTTAGAAGGGGATCTCAGTGCTTACAGTACGTCTCTGTCCTTGTTGCCATTCCCACCTCTTGACGTTGTTCAGAACTGGTCATGCCTACGGCAGAGTTTTATGGCGATCTTCTCTCCGACTCCTCCAAACTCCATCGGCGACAGCGACAACCGATTTACCTTTTTTTTTGTCCTCCCAACAAGCTGCCTGACGAAGGCAACTACTCTTTCTTCCACTGCTGGTCGCTCACAACAAGCGGCCACCCTCCTCTCTCGCGCAGAGACTGTCAAATCTTCGGCCTTCCCTTCGAAGTCCGATTGAGAAAGTCCCTTGAATCATTTTCTTGGTCCACTAATCATTACAAGTCGCTTTGCGAATATCAAGTTCTCCGAGGTTTCGATCCGACGACTACTGAGTTTGCTCGACATGTCAAATATTATCAAGTTTTCTGCCATCCAGACGACTCGGAACGACTTGAGATGCCAGATGAAGGTGTGTTTTCCCTGCTCAGCTGCCCATCAACACACTTACTCGGGTTTCGGTCATCCTTAATCTCATGTTTTAGGCTTCCTGGCCGGTCATGAGTCTTGTCCTGATACTGTCGACTCCGGGCGATCCTCACCGATCCAAGAGGTTGACGATTCCAGCTCCTCTATCTCAGGTAGGTTGCGTATCTTGTTGTCTATGTTGTGATACTCATAACACCCTAGATTTGGAAGACATCTTCATGGTGTCCGATCTCGTCGAAACCAAGCTCCCGAGGTCTCGCGCAATAGAAAGGATAAAGCACTGGCGGGTACAAGCAGAACGGGTGTGTTACCAGTCTATCCCTATTCTTTCTCGTCCTGAATGATCCCAACCCTCGTAGGACTATCATCATGACGTCAACTACACTGAGAATGGGCAGGATATCGAGGAACCCAACATACAACTTTCCGTGGAATCCAGCATGACCTCCCTCAGCTATGGCTCAGTATCGAATGTGAATCTCTCGCTGGACTGCCACAACGGCCATTGCATCACCCATCCCAACCAGCAGTCAAATTCCTCCTCCACCCTCCCGAATACCACCTCGATAGACATGTCATTTCGCGTCGATGACAAGCCGTCAAACGCGTCAACCCCCCAGCAAAAGATTGGGATAGATCCACTCCAAGTTCAGACGACGGTGTCCTCTTCTATGAATCTTACACTTCCGCAATGGAACACGTGGAGGAGTCCCAGCACCGTCAACGACAACAACTACAATTCTGATTCCCTCCTGGCAAGCGACAGCATCGGCTTCGCGAACAATATTGACCGCGCTAATATCGCCAATACCCGAAATGGGGAAATCTACTTCGATACGTCCATTTCAAGTCCTGGCATTGATATTTCAGGTGAGTATAAAGATGATTGTTGTTTAGCATAGCCCGTTGTTGACATGAGCCTACTTAGACAACTATACGGAAGAACCTTGGCCTGTCATGGCGGAACCGGAGGAGGGTGTTTCAATCTCAAGCCGACCTGACATCGACGAGCTGTGTGTTCTTTTCGGGAGGTTGACGATCGTGTAGAATCGGCGGTCCGTGTGCTTGTCTACCAGTGATACCATTACTCAAATAGCATATTTTGGTTTGATATGACGCTCACCTGGTTGTCCTAAGCCTGAATGACAAAGGTCGTAGAGGTCTCCGGTCATCAATCATGCTGTAGCCTGTCGATAGCACGAGATGTGATGTTTTTCGACCCGGTTCCCACGCGACACCTTCCATCTCTGTTACTTGTGTTGACTTCACCCTGACTCGGAACACGAGTGAACGTTAGGATATTCGTGTGTCAAACGGTATCTATCGGACGAAGCGTGAAGGATCAAATGAGAAAAGAACGAGAGCGCTTTGAGCTTACCGTATAGACACCGAGTTTACCAAATTTTGGGGTTATACTTGTTTAAGTAAGGTAAGAAACCTCATCCTGAAGGAGTGTTCTTTGGGCGAGATGGATAACAAAACGCCATACTAGATTGTCCGAACGATATACCAAACCTATGGTCAAAAGCTGACCGTGGTATGCATTTAGCTCGAGCGCGTTCAACCCCCTCCCTCGTTCGTCTTTCGGCTTGATCCTCGTCCGCTAAGGACCACGAAATCACGAAGTGGGGTCCTCCTCAATGCGCTCAATAGCCTTGTGATTCTGTTTAAGGATCTAGTTGTAAGAAAGGCATACTTTGATGATCGCCGTCCTACCCAATCTGTTGAAAATAGCGGGTAGACCCAGTTGAAGGTTGCAGCCATGCGGCGGCGTATCATTGTCATGATTCACGACCCGACAGGATCCTCCTAACAGGTTTTAGAGGTCACACACCTCCCGAGCCACGCGTATCTAGTGTAATACTCGAGCCCATCGTTAGTGAATGTTCTCGAGGACGAGAAACTCACAAATAACTTACCTATGGTGTTATATATTCGAACCACGGCGCTGAAACTGTCCTCCTATAGCTGATAATGATCCCTGATTTTATAGGCCGGATCGCACTCGAAGTCATATGCACTACAAGACTCTGAATTTTGTCTCTTGTAGGCAACAGGGAGATGTATTTCGACCTTTCAACGCCGGTATGTAGCCTGGGGGGCATAGAGTATCAGTGTGAGTGTTGCGAGGCCGATGAGAGACTCTCACATACATCCCGAGGACAGCATTTCGGACCGCCAAATCTGCTGGCCAAGATGTTCCTTTCGCCGAGACTGAAAACCTAGACCCACCCCCACAACGTCTACCCCCCCTTTTTTGCTTTTTTTTTTTTTTTCTTTTTCGTCGCCTTCCTTCCTCTTCCAGTTCGTGTTTGAGTAAACGCTCACGGCTCACAGCCTACAGCGAGCATCATGAGCGGGGAATATCAAGGAGAGAAACATTGAAAAAGTGTACGTTGTTCCTCCAAATCGTACCCAACACCTCAGTCTGTACACACAACCTGCTTCATATGTCGACGGCTGAAAACCCGTACCCTCACTAAGTATGGTTTCGGCTATGAGGTGTACGTCTGGCAAGAAGCCTCGAGACCACTACTTCAGCCAAACACCGCCCCCAAACGTGTTGGAAACTGATCTTCACAAAGACCTATACCATCGACTTCCGAGTCCTCCCAGAGCTTTCAAAGAACATACCTCCAGGCTCCGAAGGATTCAGGTATTGAGAAAGGACGCCGGCATGCATGATGCAGAGAAGTATAAGGACCCCTGATCGCGGTTCTGAGACGAGGGGAGGTGAAGGGCTTTGAGGCGAAAATCTGATCTTGCATTTCTTTCGATTGCAATGGTGACGATCTTGATATTTGGTATTGTCTGATCGGGATTCTTCGATGCAGAAAGCCTGCGTGAGAGTTTCTGTAATTCGAGAGAGGTGTCGAAGCGAAGATATCGGTGCCAGAGGAGTGCTAAATGATCATCTGGCTGGGGTGGGCTGAGTGGAACAAACAGGGAGAAGGCCCGGGAGGGGAAAACATAAAAAACTAAGTTGATGACTGTAGGGTCGGTGAGGCCATCACCTTGAATTGTTGTAACCAAAGCTCCCTAGCGAATGTCGTGGCGAATTCAGAGCGGAATATGTAAACGTGGACTTTCCGGATTCACTCGGAGTTAACGTTGGTACGGCGACATAGGGGTCTTTCATCCAGCCACTGAGAATGGATTCCTGAGAGATGAAGATGCAGGACGGGGGGTTGGTATGAGTAGATACCGAGAGCACATACAAATACGCAGCATCAAGTCTCCTCCTTTCATGCCATCTCAGCCATTCAGAGCGGTCTTCAGTCTCTACAACGTCGCTCCCCTTCCGTCCGTCCGACATCCTCTTCTCCGTTTGAGATACTTCAGTCCCCGTCTCCATTTATACAGGCATAGTCGTACACAAAGGCGTGTTCAACTTGTGATTGCCCGGCAACCGGCAACGCCAATGACACCTTTGGCTGGAAATGATTTTTTCTGCTTTCTCTGTCGGGGTTCGCTCAATGATGTTGAGTATCATCTACTCGGATAAGAGGCATTGTCGTTGTTGGAGGGGATTAAGGTAGTTTATAAGGGCCACTGCCAGCCGAATCGTCCACGACGGTGAGAGCCAAGGAGAAATACCAGTCCACCGAAGTTTCACTCCATCTTCGGGCCGGCTAAAGTTTGAATGCTGACAAAGTTCGTCTACTCATTGTCTGCAACGTCCACCAGCGAGTTACGCATAAGTTGGGGGTGCTATATCCCAACATGCCCTTTTCCACGGCACTCTGCAACTCGAGCAACCGCATTCGGGCTCGATGGACTACCTATCTTTCAATCTTTATTCGTCTGTCTCTTCCAAGTCTCACGTCCCTCTGGTCGTAATGCATGGTCTCTTTACGAGGGTGGTCAATTTTCTCTCTCGTTGGATCTCGCACAACGGCCTCGAACTCCTTATGCAAGGAGGTTCGTTCGATCGTCGTGGTTAGCGCTTATGCTCCTGAATCAACCCTTTCGTAGAGGAAGACTCGCACTTGTCAACAACCAGGGTCCTTTTTCTGTCCAACCCGCTGTTGTTTCATACTTGGTGAAGGAAATAGAGGCTGGGGAGGGCTCACCGCCGAATAAGGAGGAGAGTCAGAGTTCACCTGAAATTTTGCAAGTTCTGCTGTCTCGATCTTATCTTGAGCGCACTGGTGGTATCTGTGACCGTTCTGATTGCATAAACTCGCGAAATTCCTACCCAATCCAAAAATTCGCGATCTGTCATATGCAGCATGCACATTCCCGATACAAATCTCAGAGCATTTTCACAGGTCTTTTTGTGCCTCGCGCTCGACTCGAGGCCCTCGGTTTACGGGACGAGGGTATTTGCGGCTTTCGTCGCTCAGGCTAGACCGTCTCCCCGGTAACTGGCCATGTTCATTCACCTTGAAACGGAATGCCATTTTACCACCGCCCAAATATTATCAATACTAATGCTCCAGAACGTGTTGCAACGTGACAGGAATACGCTCTATCTCCCTGCGGCGATCTGACTGCTCAAGCTTGGGTGGCCACCTTACGGCCAATCACTCACCATCCATTGAAATACATCCCACGCATGCGCCACCGAGTTTAGGTATCGATTCTTATCTGAATTCGTAGCATCCGTCTCATCATTTTTCTCCCGATGCTTATGTTTGGTCTGCCCTACAGTCACTTTTAGGTTTGATCCATTTTATATCGAGAACGGTGACACGTACAATGCTGTTATTCCAGCTGAGGTCTTTCTTCCTTCTGCCAACCCCAGTACAAAATGTCCTGTCGCACTGCGAGTTCTTGCTCCATTGAAAATGGTCAGCCAAGCTCCAGCAACTCCAACAAACTTCGGCTCGCAAAAATAGGGAGGGATTACAATGTCAACAGTGGCTCGGGGGCCTTTATTGTTAACAACGACAACAGGATACTCCAGCAGGCTCGACCAATACGGTGGCACATTCGGGGGTCCCAGGAGGAGGAGGCAGAGTACGACCAGGTGAGTGATCATTGTCTTTAGGTTGCCCTGAAGACTTACACAAGGTGAATCTCCCAGTACGGTGAATACAGGCGTAGTGATGTCCGACTACTTCAAATGATACACCACAAAAGAGTCAAGTTGTATTGGGATCGGGAGGCGGGGTTATATACTCCTGTCAATTGTGAACAAAGTGTTTGGCTTGGGGAAGTCACTCGAGGGGACGGGAAAGGCACAATCGTCACTGTCGTGTCTTATCAAGGCAAAGACGCCCCAGAGGTATGAGCCGGCACTTTTGTGTCACTCACGAGCGGCAGTGTACTGAGCCAATCTAACAGAAATGGAAGAACAGCTTCCAGCGCCATTCGGAACGTTTGTATGTTCTACTATGTTTCTAGGCTTCATCAAGACGAGAACTTAGATTTGAACCGTAGATGTGCGAATAATGCACACCTGCTTGGGCTCAACCGGTCTAAAATCCCCCTATTGATTCTTCTGGGCGGTAAGTGGTCTGATTGTCTGTGAGTATAGCATGGCTGATTCAAAGCTTACTTTAGACCTTGTGCCCGCTGAGATCTTCACAAAGAGTGTGGGGACATTGTGTCATTTCTATCTCATAAGTCTGTCTGTAAGTACCCAACTCATACAAGTGAATGTCTCATTATAACCCGTCATAGAAGGCTTGGGGTTGTTGGGAGCAAGAGCTATGGATGGATGGTAGAAGGGGGCTCATCTGTCGTGGTCCAGAGGGTCCATACACAGAGCTCCCCTGGTGGGACTTCACAAATATTGACTCAAAACTGGTTGCAGCTGCAGAAATTCTCAAGGAAAATGTCTTGCTGCGCTACTTGGCCAGTTTCAAATCAAAGCAGATAGATTGCATGTTTGTTGAGGGGATTCGTTTAGCTCGGCATGATCTCAGTGTACCTGAAGCAGTTGGTCGGCCAACCATCATTCACACTCCAACCAAAACCCCCATTGCTGTTGCAAATAACATCTGGGAGAGTTTTGAAAACTCTCTTGTAGAGCAAAAGTTACTGAGGAATGGATGTACAAGGTGAGCCCCATGCAAAATATGGATCGCTTCCCCTGACTGACCTGGGTAGATTCCGGCTTGATGAAGATGGTGGAAGGGAGTTTGAATTGGGATTGAATTATAATTCAGAAAAGGCCTGGTTGTCACAGGCATTGAGGTTATTCTATGACCATGGTGTATCATTGAAAGACAATCTCAGTGTTTTCAGTAAGCACATGGCTGTTTATTTCATATTATACATCCGTTGACACCCTCTAGATATGGTTGTGCCAACTCGGGGAGATTTGAGAGGCCGTCTTTCTATATCTGAGGATAAAAACAAGTTCCGACTGGAACAGCCGATCTACCTTTTTGCTCATTCACCTGCTCCCAACCTGTCTGAATGCAGGACCTCTTCCCTCCATTACTGGTCTTTTCAAAAAAGCGGCAAAACTCCTCTCTCACCTGAGATCTGCAATGACCTTGGCCTTCCCTCTGTACTGTGGTACTCGGGGTTTTCTTATTCCTCATACTACTGGTCTACTGATACATACAAGTTGATGGAACAATACCAATTCCTCCGAGGCTTTGACCCAAAATATGCCAACTTTGCTCGATATGTTGGATATGACAAAAATGTCTTCCAATCAGTAAACAACTCAGATCGATTTGAATTGGTACACAAAGGTGTGTTCTTTACTTACCCACTGGTTAGTCACACTGTTACTGAGCAAGTTGACCACCTATGTTGCTCCACTGACAAAGAAACAGATATAGGGACCACTGTTGGCTCAGAGCAATCCTTGGACCACCAACATGAAGATAACAGAAGCTCAATCTCAAGAACCAATGATAACAATGGTGTGTGGCCCAGTACATGATTGATGCCTAACTCTGTTTAAATGTCCATCTAGGATCTGCACTTGAGGGCACTGGGGGCTCTGAGATTGCTGTTTTGGATGGCAGCTTTTGCAAACCCAGCATGGATGATACAAATGCAGCATATGCTAATCCAGATATCTATGCTGTTGACACTACCACATCCCAAAGTTACCATTCTCCAACTATGGAACTAGCCAATGTGCAGTGTTTTGCAACTGGGAATCTTGATTGTGTGCCATTGACCCCTGCGGACAATTCTACCACTGATTGTGCTCAACAATATGGCCACCACAAGAATGATAACCAGCCTTGGGCCTGTGATATGGATCAGCATCACCTATCAGAACAGGAACGTGAAGGTCTGCTGCATTTGAGACCATTGCTTTGCTGGCACTGATTCCATTTAATTTCTGATTTACAAACAGGGAAATTCTATGAAACTCTGGAAAAGAGCAGGTTGAATGCAGGCAAAGAACTTGTGTCAATTGATTGCATTATCAATACCCTTGGTTTGTACCTCTCTTTGTGTATCAAGACAGTGCTAACTTGACTTGGAATTTGAAGATGATGCTCATCTAGTTGGAGGCAATCAACAATGCTCCTCTGTGGCAAGGTGGTGGCTAACAGTGGATTGTGGTATCTTAGTTTGTTGTCTATACTTGCTTTTTGTACAGCGGATATCAGTATAGGCTAGGTTATGGGCTTGGTGGCCCTGTAGGTGGGGGGTCATTACTGGAGGATAGACAGTGTTGTGAAGGACTTACAATTGTTGTGAGGTTCTTGATGAGGGTGTTGAACTCTTGTTGATGACCCCCTTTGGTCTGTGAGGTTCCTTGTTCTTGGCACTCCTCAAATGCAGCCATAAGTTTCTCTGCTTCTTGTACACCATGGTGCTCCTTAAAGCCCAGTAAAAATAAACAATGATGTCAGGGGATGTCAGAGGATAAAAACAAAGCTTGCCAAGCCATCATGGGACATCACTTGAGTATCGCTGAGATCCGCAAAAATGGACACTTCGTTGCACCTCTTCAAGGGATAGCTGGCATTTGCTAGGTGTTCTGAGGTGATGTCAGAGAATTGACCGGTAAGCTTAGGCTGATCTCAGATGTTGGTAGGCAATGGTCTGCAATGGTATTGTATGCCTCTTGTGCACGCCGCTGGGCAATCCCAGCTGTTCTTGGAGAATCTGCAAAAACACATTGATTACGACCAAACTACAGGTCAAGAATACTGTATACCAAAAAAACCAGCGGGTTATTCCTGCTGGTGACTACTAATCTAAACAATGCCAGAGAAAAAGGTAAGCAATGTTGCTACCATCAAGAAAGTGGAGGTCGCGGTAGCAGGCTCCTGTTCATCATAAACGTATAAACTGTGACCTGAATTGAAATTGTTACTTGTGGTATGGGTGAATGGCGCATCTTACATTACCTTATGTCGGTGGCTCTCTTCTCCTACTCAGCTTGCTTTTCAAAGACCTGTGAGTAGTAAGAATCAATCAGTGAACTATTTGAACCTGAGAGGGTAGGAGGGTGTTGGACTTGAAACTCAAAGACTTACCGCCCACTCAGCCTCGGGAAGGAGCTTCACCCATGAAGCAAATTCCGCTTTGGTTGCATCTGGTTTGATGTGAAGGTACTCAGTCTTTGCGAGGTTCCTGAGTATATATTGTGAGAAATAGGACCTTGGAGAATAAAACAGGGTTATGTACATCAAAGAGCGTGGACTACTGCGACTCATCATGAGAGGGTTGTTCGCGTTTATGGCACTTGGCGTGGCAGGTTGTCAAGGCTTGGTTGTGGACATCTTGGGCGGCTTGGATTTCTTGGACTGGGTGCTGGCTTGCTTTGTGACTGTGACCTGCTGGGTTGCTATTGCGATGGCGGGAGATGCTTGGGTGTTGGCTTGCTGATTCGTGACTTGCTGATAGGCGGGAAATTCTTCCTGAGTGGCCTGCTTATCTGTGATTACAGAGGCAGGAGATTCTTCTGAGGTACCCGAGGTGACAGCTGGCTGGGTTGGTAACACATTCTGAATGTTAGGTCCACGTAGCACAGTGCCAGTGTCAATGTTAGATGTTGGCCCAGCTCCTACCCCAGGAGAATGTGACATCTCTGTGGTAGCTGGGGCCAGGTGCTCTTGCAGGGCTGGAGGCTGGGCGGGTAGATTGCTTGAATCGGGTGACTTGATGGCTGAAGTCGAAGCTGTGGTCATATGAGCAGGAAAGACTCTGTCATCGGGAGGCAGAGACACGGAGTCTGGAAACATACTTGTACTACCGGATCACGTTTGCTCTGAGTTGGGAGACAGGGTATCCGTAGTGTTGGGCTTGTCGCTGTCAAATCTGTATATATCAATAGTTAGCTCAAACAGGTAATTTGATTAGACATTTATGTACTCACAATGTAACCTGTGTCCTAAAGCGCTAAACGCTGAGGCTTCAGATACAGAGACAACGGCGGCAGAAGTTGACTAGCAGAGACAACAGCAGAGACAACAGAGACAGCGAGCAGAGAACAAGGGCAGATAAAGGGACTGGTCCCAATGACAAGTTAGAGATATTGCAGGTAAAGAGAGAAATGGAATTAACTACTCACCTGGTCCCAATGACAAGAGGTCAGGATGAGTGACCAGGTGTAAACTACCTAGCTTATATACTGGAATATGAGTTGTGTAAGAATAAAGAAAGATAATAGGGAACAAGGGGAAAACAATAGTAGTGTCATGAAGTGCCGCTTTTCCCCTATCTTTTCCCTTTCTTAGTGCCCATTCCCCTTTTAGCACCTGTTTGATACTTTGATGCCTACCAGATACCCAGTTCCCCTTTTCACATCACTCCCATAATTTCCTTCCTCATCCATGTTCTTTCACACCGTCTTCACAACTGATCCCATCTATTGTTCTCTTTGTTCTCCTTGTTCTTTCACATCATCTTCACAACTGATTCCATCTATTGTTTCCATCATTCTCTTTGTTCTTTTACATACAACAGTTACTCGTTATTTCCTTGTTCTTGTTCCATACCTGGACTACTATTGTTCTTCCCTTGTTCCCTATTCTCTTTCTTTATTCTCACACACCCCATATTCTAGTATGTTAGCTAGGTAGTTTACACCTGGTCCCTCATCTTGACCTCTTGTCGTTGGGACCAGGTGAGTAGTTACTTCTGTCTTCCCCTTTATCTGCAATGTATCTAACTTGTTGTTGGGACCAGACCATTACTTGCTCTTGCTCTCTGCTCGCTGTCTCAGCCCTCTGTTGTTGTCTTCGCTAGACGACTTCTGCTGCCATCATCTCTGTATCTGAAGTCTTAACGTTCATCGCTTTAGGACATGAGTAATAAAATTGCTAGAACCAATAAGAGTGTATGGATTATGTGGATAGTCCTGGCGGGCTGAGTCAGAACAAGTTTGCGGAACTATAATCCTCTGAGCACGCCATCAATAGGCCCCACGGTCTAAAATTCGTAGGTAATATTGACTGACGGGGCAGAATTTTACCTCTTCGGGCAACATTCCTACAGAAACATAGAATAAACAGGCAGAACAGATAATTGGTACAATAGTTAGTTAGATGAGTATATAAGGACATAGGAACTATATAGGTTCCTCAGCAAGTACTACCCACAGCAATAGGAAAGTTTGGAACATCTGCCCACATGCATTAGCATTAAAGCAGTTTTGTATCCTATCTAGAGCATTGCCTGGCTTCTGTAACAAGTTCTGTGAACCGTTGAGAATAGAAAAGTCATTGAATCGCATAGTTGATTGTTTGAATTGTCTAAGTTGTATCGTTGTCCTCGTTTTGTTGTCGTATTGTTTGGGCCGTTGAGTGGTCTTGTTGCCCATCCTTGTCATATAAGATCCATCGAGAGGTCTAGCCGTATTGCCCGTCGAGAGGTGTTTTGTCCGTTTTGAACTGTCGTCTTGTTTCTTTGTCTTTACCTGTTCCCGCCAAATCAACCAGTCTCCAAGTTACAACCAACGGAGTTACCTATTGTTCTGTCTATCTTTAGCAGGGTGTAACCTTTGTCAAGCTGACACATTCCTAGCATTCTCTGGACTCGTAGAAGTGTTAGTTGCACCTGCACTTTTTGTGTGTATAGATTATCCCTTCTACTTACGACGTCCATTAGCGGCATTCGGGTAATTTGCTGGAATAGTCCTCATAATAGGGCCAATGCTTAAACAGCTCTGGGAAGCGTTAGATCAAGTTTGGAAGAAGTAACATTGTGCCAGATGTACTGAAGAGGAGATTACAGAAGTGGTCCTCTTAGGTTCAGACTGGAGGCATGACCGAGAAGGGCAAGTTAGAATGACTTGCAACAATTGGAAGGCCTGTGTTATGAGCTTTAAAGGGATTTATATGGGAAAGATGAAGTTCTGAAGAAGGAACTAAGTAGTACCTGCTGAAACACGAAATGGACTATGGCTCCACAGGAGCAGATAAACTAAGAATTTAGCCTCGAGATTAGATGGCCGAACTTTGTAAGAAGGGACACAATCATGTTACAATGAGGCAGGTGTCCTAAAGCGCTAGACACTAAGACTTTGGATACAGAGACAACAGCAGCAGAAGTCGTCCAGCAGATACAACAACAGAGATGGCAGAGACAGTGAGCAAAGAGCAAGAGCAAGTACAGAACTGGTCCCAATGACAAGTTAGATATATTGCAGGTAAAGAGAGAAACAGAATTAACTGCTCACCTGGTCCCAATGACAAGAGGTCAAGATGAGGGACCAGGTGTAAACTACCTAGCTTATATACTGGAATGTGAGTTGTGCAAGAATAAAGAAAGAGAATAGGGAACAAGGGAAAAACAATAGTAATCCAGGTATGGAACAATAATGAGTCCAGAACGAGTAACTGTTGTGTATAAAAGAACAAAAAGACCAAAGGAAACAATGGATGGGATGGGTTGTGAAGACAATGTGCAAGAACAAGAATGAGGAAGGAAATGATGGGAATGATGTAGAAAGGGGATCCGGGTATCTGGTAGGTGTCAAAGTAACAAATGGGTGTCAAAGTGACAAACAGATGCTAAAAGGGGGATGGGCGCTAAGAAAGGAAAAGACAGGGGGAATAGCGGCACTTCATGACAGCAGGGTGTACTATGCATCTAGGTGGAATAAACTAGGCAGTACAGTGTTGTCTAGGTGATTGTACCAGAGTATAACAGATGGTACATCAACTTCGGAATCAGAACAACGCCAGGCTGTGTCGTGCTGGAGATGGTCTAGGCAATAGAGGTCACAGACTAAGGGACAGTAGGCTAAAGGTGTACAAGATAACCATTGATCCATCTGAGGGGTAAATGCAAAGAACTGAAGTTCCTCATAGCGTAGCGTGTCCTAAAGCGCTAGATTCAAAGACTTCGGATACAGAGACGACGGCGGCAGAAGTCGACTAGCGGAGACAACAGCAGAGATGGCTGAGACAGCGAGCAGATAGCAAAGGCAGATAAAGGAGCTGGTCCCAACGACAAGTTAGATATATTGTAGATGAAGGAGGAAACAGAAGTAATACTCACCTGGTCCCAACGACAAGAGGTCAAGATGAGGTACCAGGTGTAAACTACCTAGCTTATATACTAGAATGTGAGTTGTGTGAGAATAAAGAAAGATAATAGGGAACAAGGGGAGAACAACAGTACTCCAGGTATAGAACAAGAACGAGTCTGGAACAAGTAACTGTTGTATGTCAAAGAACAAAGAGAACAATGGAAACAATAGATGGAATCAGTTGTGAAGGTGATGTGAAAGAACAAGGAGAACAAAGGGAACAATAGATGGGATCAGTTATGAAGACAATGTGAAAGAACAAGGAAGGAAATTATGGGAGTGATGTGGAAAGGGGAGCTGGGTATCTAGTGGGCATCAAAGTATCAAACAGGCACTAAAAGGGGAATGGGCGCTAGGAAAGGGAAAAGATAGGGGAAAAGCGGCACTTCATGACATAGTGTTGGAGGTGCAGGAGCTTTGGTGGCAAAGACGATGGCGTCAATCCATGCTTGGACAGCTCCAGGGATGAGGGCACTCTTCATAGTAATGAAGCCAACTCAGGTGATGAACTTCCGAGTGGCGAGTGGAAGGTTGATATGGAAGTGGACTTTGCAGAAGTACACATTGTCTTGATAGTGATCATAGCAAACAAGGTATCCCCAACATAGTGAACAATGGCGATATAGATGCGCCAAACACCGGTGTAAATAAAACCTAACTAATATAGCCAAATCTCCCCAACACTGGATGTAGCTGAAAGGCACGGGAAACGTGGATCGGCATTGATCAAAGGTTCCACTCTTAGTTAGACTGCACCAAAGCTGATCAAATCAATACAAGAAGTTCTTCTACTAACTAAACAAAGCTCCGCACTTGTCTAAAGCTTGAAGAGAGAGAGAGAGTGTGTGTGTGTGTATAAGTTGGTAGGAGGGAATATAGTTTGGAAATGCGAAGAGCAATGTGTGTGTGTGCTGCGGAAGTTCGTTCTGAGCCTCAAAGCAACTGCAGAAGAACCCCTAAGTGTTCAGAATACCCAAAGTTCAAATACCCAAGTAACAATAATGACCCCAAGTGGTCTACCCAAACCAAAGACCTTGCCAATCTGTCCTAAAGCGCTAGACGCTAGGACTATGGAAACAACGGCGGTGGAAGTCGACTAGCAGAGACGACGACAGAGGCGACAGAGGTAGCGAGCAGAGGGCAAGAGCAGGTAGATAACTGGTCCCAATGACAAGTTAGATATATTGAAGGTAAAGAGAAACGAAGTTAGCTACTCACCTGGTCCCAATGACAAGAGGTCAAGATGAGGGACCAGGTGTAAACTGCCTAGCTTATATACTGGAATGTGAGTCGCGCGAGAATAAAGAAAGATAATAGGGAACAAGGAAAGAACAATAGTAGTCCAGGTATGGAATAAGAACGAGTCCAGAACGAGTAACTGTTGTATATAAAAGAACAAAGAGAACAAAGGAAACACTGGATGGGATGGGTTGTG
>JANHQD010003107.1:13844-27031 GCA_024721195.1 Marasmius sp. AFHP31
CTTTTTGTGTATAGATTATCTCTTCTACTTACAACGTCCATTACTGTCCATTATCCCTTGGTACAATCACTTAGACAAAACTGTAATTCCTAGTTTATTTCACCTAGACATGTAGTACCCTCTGCCTCAATGTAACATGATCATGTCTTTTCTTCTGAAGTTCAGCCATCTAATCTCAAGGCTAAATTCTTGATTTATCTGCTCCCATGAAGCAGTGGTCCATTCCATGTTTCAGCTGGTACTACTTAGTTCCTTCTTCAGAACTTTGTCTGTTTGATTGTTCAAATCCCTTTAAAACTCATAACACAGGCCTTCCGATCATTGCCAGTCATTCATACTCACCCTTCTTGGTCATGCCTCCAGTCCGAACTATAAAAGACCACTTCAGTAATCTCCTCTTCAGTACATCTTGCGTGATGTTACTTCCTCCGAACTTGATCTAATGCTTCCCAGAGCTGTTTAAGCATTGGCCCTATTACAAGGACTATTTCAGCAAGTTACCTGAATGCCGCCCCACTTGCATCCCTCTTGATCACAAGCACGAAGCCTTGTTAGGCCTACTCCTTCAGCACACCGTTCTTAGTTGAAACATATCTCTGTACTGGGGTTTTGTCACTTGTTTCAACATTAGACAAGCCCCCATCTACTTCTATCAGGACCTCCTTCCCACCAACATTCCCTATGGAGCACAGGGTATCATCAACATGGTCTCCGAGGCTCAAAGTAGCAAATGGGCGTCAACGTGACAATCAGGCGCTGAAAGGGGAATGGGCGCTAAGAAAGGAAAAGATAGGGGGAAAAGCGGCACTTCATGACATTGCATAGAGGATCCTCCTCCTTCAAAGTTGGAATCCCAACCCGTCTTCTTCTTTAAGTACCACCCTCTCATGGGTCGCTGGGTTACTCGTCCTTTCTACCACTACAATCCTGTTCTTCACAAAGAGTTCTACCTTGACAAGCTGGACCAAGCCAACTCTCCATGTGTGGGATTACCAACGTGAAGACTCTGAGCTGGACAACTACTTTGGATGGGACAAAGTCACCATGCATAACATGTGGGAGTAGATTGTTCCTTATGTATTTCCTTCAGAATACACCTCCTTATATTATCAATGTCCTTCTTCGTACTGCTACCAGTCTACTAGAGTCAACCTTATTTCTTATCTTGTCTTCTGAAGTTGGTTAGTACCATGGCTTAGATGAACTTGTCCATCTTTACTAGCATACTCATTCTTGTGCTCATTCTTTCATATTGAATGTGAACTCTACTAGGCTTGGCCTTTCTTCTATCTTTCTTCAACTCAAGCTCCTCAGTTCATTATGGTTCCTTTATTTCTTAGTAAGATGCTTCAACTCTATCATGGAGTCGTATAGTGGGTCTTCTAATTCTTTTGTCAATCCTTGCTCTTATGATCCTCCCTTGTTCTGATTACAGAGGCTAGTCAATGTTCCAAAGTTGCAGAACAGTGTGACCCCTACAGGTTTCAGGAACTGTTAAGACCTAGACCTTCATGTCTTGTCTCTCCAGTGCTAGCTCTGAACCTTGTACTACCCATGCAGGCTCATGCTAGTACTCATTACACTTCAAAACTTCATCTTCCAAAGTTCTATAAATCTCATAAATTTATGCTTAAATCAAGCGTACTAAAAGCAGGCGCTACAGTGGGGCTCCCAACTAGTTATAGTCACACCTGTCAATCTGGGGTTTCACATTTAGAATAATCTTCAAGAATGTAGCTTTCAGCCTGTGTACATACAACTGTCAAGACCAACTCAATCCTCAAATATTCAAATATGTAAACAATCATTGTAAATATACATGAACTTGAGCCAAAATGAATATATACAAGGCATGGAATCAAAAACTCCCTACACTTTCTCATCAGCACCAGGTCCCCCCATCTTCCTTACTTCTGAGTCGCTGTCTGCACTGCTCTGTTCAGGTTCTCCTGCTGTCAGTGGCTGCATAGGAATATCTTCCCCTTTACTGTCAAGAGCCACATTCTTGACTGCAGGCTGCACTCCCTCCTCTCCCACAGCATCCAAAGGTGAAACTGGGTTAGAACCTCTTGGAGTTTTCTGATTGCCAGAATTCTCTGCTCTTCCATTCACTTCCTGACCACTTGAGGAATCTCCTGGCTGGGCTTCAGCTTGTGGAACATTCTCTTGTATGGAGGGGTCAACACTGGTGGAGGGAATTGGAAGACCCTCATGGGAAATGTCCTTGAAGTGGTCTGGTGGCAAGTCTGGTTGAGCTGCTTTAACCTGCTTCATAGTGTTATGCCATGCTATCTGGTTCTCTTTATCAAGCCACCTGTACATGTACTCATCTCCTGCCAGCTGATTATTCACCATTGTTATCAGCTCCAGTCCTGGTGAAGACAACACAAGTGGAGAAACCATTGAGTTGTCAGAATGGGTGTTTGAGTTGGTAGTGGACTGTGGATAGTTGTTGATATGTTCTGATAGAATTTTGACAAGCTCTTCCCTGTCACTCTTGCCCACATTACCCCAATTGTTTTGGAAGGAGTCCAGATAACCAAAATAAGTTTCAGGGCTGGTAGGAGATAGCCTACTCAAGCTTTCCTTGAGTTTTGATAGTGGGAGAGGAAAGATGCCAGGAAGAAGCTTAAAGTGTCCTTCTGGCAATGTGTGAACACGGCTCACAACATCCATTGCCTCCATCCAGTTTTGTTTAACATCCCAAGAGAGAAATGCCTTTGTCTTGAGGATACCATCATGCATTTTGTGGAGAAATTCAAGGCCAGTATTTGACTTCACAAAAGGAGAAGTTGTTGTCACTGTGGGTACCTCAAGGGCATAATCTGGGGAACAAGCAATGATATGGGGTGCCAAATCCTCCATCAACTTCAACAAGTAGTCAAGTGGAACTGCTGGATGCTCTACTGTTTGCTTGTATAGTTTCCAAAGGCAAGACAGTAGCTCATCATCATCTGGGTTTTGATCAATACTACTCATTGGAACAGGTAGGATGTGTGGCCCAAGAGGATGTTGGATGTGGCTGGGTACATCTTCATCATCAATTGACACATGCACCCAATGAAGAAGCTGGTTGAACTTGTCTGTTGCTCTGAAGTAGTCAAGAGACCCCTGCTTCACAAGTGATATATGATCTTCAATCCCATGATTGTTGGGACCAAGTCTTAGTGCTGCTTCAATGTCACCATCAGCCCACTCCCTATCTGGGAGAAAGAACCATTGGTCAAGAACAGCAGGCATAACAAGGTGCTGGGGAATGGTGGACAGGATGGTCTGGAGGTGAGGAATCATGTTGGGGCTGTCTCGAAGTTCTGTCACAAGCCACCGGAATGCACTGAGCTCATAGAAAGGTGGGATGTGTTGAATATTTGAACGTTGGAGGAGTTCAAGGTCTACAGATGACCAACTTGATAGACCAGTCATTATTTCTCGGAAAGTGGCTGCCTGATAAAATGTTTTAACAGAGATGTAGCGACTCATCCATAGGGACCTGAACGGACGGAAAGTGGGGCTGGAAATGTGAGATATGAACTTGAAACATCGGAAGGCAGCCCAGGCCTGTGGTGATTTGAAAGGACATGTATATTCCAATGTAGGTAAAGACATGATGAAGTCGACAGGTGAGTAGGTGGTATCCCTGCCCGTGCGCATGTCCCTGAGTGCCGGTGTAACCTGCAAGGTTTGGCGAATAATATTCACACTTGGAATGATAGTGGTCCCAATATAGAAGAGGGCAGTGAGTACAATGACACCTGTAGCAATCCCAAAGAGGATGGGATGTCGTGTCCGCAGCAACTCCAACAACCCTGTAAGGAAGAGGAAGAGAGCGAGCTCAAGCATCATCGGGAGGGAAGCAAGGATGGTGGGGACATGCCACCTCTCAAGGCTCTGGTTACGAAGCCACCGAAGCGCAAGTGCCTCATTGGGTGTGCGGGTGTGGGTGTGACGGCTGTGCTCTCGGAGCCACTGCTTACATAGGAGTGCAAACAGGGCATCGACAAGAGCAAGAATGAGGCTGAGGAACCAGAGGACATTGATGCGAACAACAGAGGTCGAGACTTCAAAGGGTTGAGAATCGGGGGGTGTTGTACCATTGATCTGCTTCCAGGAGATCTGCTTCAGCAAAGCAACGGTGGTGTCTTCCGGTTGTTCTTCCAGCCATTGATACGACTCGATGGTGAATGCAGTCACGACTGCAGAAAAAAGACCAGCCTATAATGTGAGACCGAAGGTCAGTACCGACACACCGCCGACAGGGAGAATCACGTACGAAGACAAGAAGGGTATCGATATCCTCTTTCCAACCCTTGACGAGCCCGTCGTCCAGCGAGTCGACCTCCTTCATGACAACTTCCCACGATTTGTCGAGGGTAGGCTTCGTACCATCATACAACTTAGATCAGTATCTGGAACGGTCGAGAGGTGAAAATACGTACCGGTTCCGTCGGCATCCGACTCTGATCACCGGCGGGTTTCTCAGTCTTCTTCGTCTTGTCCGGCGAATTCTCCTCCTGTACTTCTGGGGCCTGAGTGGAATATGAGGAAATTGATCGAGAATAGGACAGAAACAACTCGAGCCCTCACCGTTTCCGATTGATCCTTGTTCCTGTCAGGGTTTGCAGCGGTTGCCAACTGCTTCTCCTTCACACTTGAAGCTTCCTACGATTAAACGCGGTGAGCGACGATATCAATTGACGAGAGCAAACGTGAGTCCTCACCTGGCTCGGACTATTGTCTTGCATGGCTTGCACACCTTTTTCCGGGTCCTCGATTCCAGAGTGAGCAGTTCCGACCTGGATCAGCGTCAGGACTGAGAGCATTTAACACCGAACATCTGTATTACTTACTGGCTCGACGGGATTGGGTGTCTTTTCTGTCTCGTTCACCGATTCGCCAGGCCTATTGGTCGGCACAGGATCAGGCTAAGCATGGGAAGAGTTTTGTTGTCAGTGATTAAGACAGGTGGGAGACGACGCTCAGCGCCGTACCAGCAACGAGCTTTCTAATTGTAATTGAGCGTTATCCGATGTTGGCGATGGGGAAGGGGATAGGGAAGGCTACGAGTGAGGACAGTTACATGCAGGGTCAGCGAACTGGAATGACGAAGGCAACATCCGAAATATCACTTTAGTGCGCACAGAGGCTGATTTCTTCGAGCTGCGAGACCGCTTCCGTGAAGGCGGATTATTCGAAGACATGATTTGAGCGGGGTTTCAGAGCAACAACGGGAGGAAAACTCTCGAGGGTGTTGGGTGAGTGAGCGAGATGATGGGGAGAGGGAAGAATGGTTTGCAACAGTATGGGCATGGACACCCATGCCAGACATCAGACGGGTGCAGAACGGACATGAGACCAACACGCTTTCCCCCAAAAAATCACCGAAGCTCCCTCGTTAAGACCGCAAACATCTTTCTCACTCCACTGGCACTGGTGACTTCTGCAGACGGAGCACAACCAGGAACATTTCCGTACGGAGCTCCGTAGCGTCGAATATGAACGTCTTATTCCGAATACCAATCGATCAACGATCCGAGTCATCAAATGACAGGAATAAACCCAAGTCCCCTGACAGAACTTCCAAAACAATGTTGATGCAACTGGCGCCGCGGCCTTCCACCTCTTTTAAGGACAGAGTCTGGCGTTTCCGAGTTGAAACTTGGGGCAACGAATGAAATATATCAACGAGCGATAGATCTAGAAATAGAGAAAGATGCAAGAACAAGCGAGTTGAACATATGAGGCATAGCAAGATCTCACCGAGACGTCTGAGTCAAACGCCGGTGGCACTAAGCCATACTGCAAAAGACTGCCAGCCTTCGGTTGGTAAGCGCCCATTATGGCCCAATCATACCGGCTGCTTCGTGTCGTGCGGAGACAGGTAGATGCCTAGCCCCGTTGGGAGATGTTTGCCAACTGTATTTTGGGGATGTGAATCCTCTGATTCAGACTGGCCTTCGGTGGGCGGGCCTGGCATCAAAGAAAACAAGTAAACTGCAGAGTGGAGACGTTTGGTGTCCTATGATCGCCGAATATGCGAAAACAGTAGACGCGTCGGTCTATGTTCAAGGGAAACAGACGCAAAGGGAAGGTAGGAACACGTAAGTACCTTCGCTAGTATGGCATACGATCCTCACCTGATCACAGCTGCCTTAGAGATTCCCATCGTCGAGATCGCCTCCATGTTTTCTGCCTCCCGAATCTTGGCTGTTTTGTTACCGAGCCACCAGGCGGGAGTGAGCCTTGGTTATTTGACAACTGCATACCGAATTAGAAACAAAATTCGAACTTTACGATGAACGGTATTTGAGCGTACGGGTAGATGACTACCTCCTTGGTAAGTCTTCGGCCTCGCCCGACGTACCATCTTATTGAACGTGGCTTCTACTTGTGAAACGAGGAATTTGATGACGAACAAGGGAACCGATACCTTTATGCTATTGGTGTCGGAAGGAAGGAAGGTCAGTACGATCTCCGATAAGCCGAAAAAGGATACGAAGCACGGACGATGCAAGCGTCAATCGACGACCATCTTTAGTCGAATCTCAACCCCTGTAGTGCTCTTCCGTTGCTCCCTGTGACTCGATTTCCACTAGCGAAGGCATAGTCAGCATCTCACCGAGAGAGGAGCATGAGGCTTACTTACATGCACTTCGAGTGTGGTGGTCATCGCCTAAAGCCCACAAAGGTTGGGCAGAACCTACCCTAGCATCGTGCCTCAAGGCTGCACGCCCGTGCAGTACCATGAGGCTATATCGATCTCGTATAAACAAGGTGCTCGCCGCAAAGCTTTTGTGTTCGAACCTCTGAAGGGTGCATGAGCGCGAGAATACCAAGATGATAAGATTATTGAAGTAATAAGACCCACTTTCGACAATCTCCATGGAGGTTATCTCATCTGTCACACAATCGATTCCTTCGGACCTCGGGGCCTTTGGATCTATAGGAACTGTAGTGCTAGTCAGTGCGCGTTTCAACAAGAAGGAACAGCCCTCACCCGGTATTCACTAGTATCCCTTTACCACCATATCAATTCGCCAAGGAATAGCTTGTATAAGCCTGACCAAATGACAATCGAAGGTGAAAGTCGCCTCCTTGAGGTTGGTGGTCCGAGGAGAAAATCGTTGCTTGCGGTTCGAAATGTCGATGGAGGTCATTGAGTAGTTGTAACTCTTCCGGCTAGAGCTCATTAACTTCAAACCTGGCACCACTGTGAGGCCTGGGGATCCGGAAACAAAAGCTAGAAGTAAAGGTCGATTCGACTGGCCAGCGCGTGGTAAAAGGATAAGAACGATCACGCACGACGAACTACAACAAGCTCGACTTTGAAGGAGACCTCCGAAGCAACAGGAATCCGCGCAAATCCTCAAGAACAAGGGCAAACGTCAACGTAGCAGACTAAATTCGACCACTCTGCTCTATTTCACCGCTCAAACCTCTTGTTCTCGAGATCTTGGGCTGGGGCTCGACCAACGTACAAGGTAGGCAGTCGAAGCACGATGGTGGGGAAAGTGGGTACCTTCGTTACAATTGCATACCACCCTCTCCCTTACAATTGTTCGTTTCCGTCGTTGAGATTGCCCGATTCTTTTCGCCTCTCCGACCAAAATCGCATTTTGACCGTCTCAATACAGGACCACCAGGTAGGACGGATCCTTCGTCATCTCACTGAGTACCCAGTTTAAAACGAAATTTGGCCTATTCAAAGGTAGGTGAACGTACCGGTAGATAGGTCTCTTCCTGGCAACGTTTCAAGCTAGTGCGACGTGACATTTTTTGAATGTAGCTCCCTCTCACTACGGGAGGCTTCCCTTGGTTAACGCAGGAATCGGCACCCGTATATTATGGGTTTTTGTCAGCAGGACATCAGTGCAACGGTCAATGAGACAGAGAAAAATATGACCCACGGAAGATGAAAGGTTAGTGCTAATGCACGCCGAACGCTAGCACTCACCTCCAGACCATCCAGCTCTGCAGCTTTCATTCGTTTTTCCCAGCGATGCGAAGTCCGCTGGAGAACGTAGTCAGAATCCACTCGGAAGCGCGAGAAGGGGGTAATACTTACCCACAAGCATCTCGAGTCCGATGATCATCTTCTTAAGCACACAGGGATCCGGTAGAGCCTCCCCGGGCGTCGTGCCTCGGGTTGACGGGACACACGTTTGACGACCTCCCGGGACTTAGTTCACAAACTTCTCCGTTCTGACTCGATTCTTCGGGAAGTCGATGCTTTTGAGCCTAGGAAAACCGGAATTGACAGTCAGTACGTTGGGGCTAGTCAAATGAGAAGGAACAGTGCTCACCCCGTATATACTCAACAAACGCCAGTATTCATCATACTTGTCGCAAGATAGCTCGATTAAGCGACAATCGAGAGGGGGTTCTGATCTTTGAGGGTTGTGGGCCAGCGGAGCAAATCGTTGCCCACAGTGATGTGAGTCGAGGGAGGTGGTCCGGTGGTTGCAGATAACTTCGAACTGCAGTTCGGACATCTGATCCGAGGGCACTCGAGCGCATCCCCGCTGCTTTGAAGAGGTGGAAATAGCCAGAGAGCAACCGTCGATTCGACTGGCCAGTGCGTGGTAAAAGGAAGAGAATGGGATCATTGGACGTGACGTATGGTGACGATGTCGTGATAACCTTCGTCATCGTCAACCACGACCAGAACGAGGTCGACTTGGACGGAAACTCCCAAAGCAACGCGACGTCGCGAGAATCCTCCAGACTAACTACAAACCTCAATGTAGCGGTAAATCGACCCCTCTCCTCTACTCCGGGTTCATAAATCCCCTCAAACCTCTCGTTTTCGAGATTATGGGATGAGACGGGGGTGTTATCGGATCGATTTTGGCGACTGGTAGAGCTTGACGGCCGTGGTCAGAAGAAGGGAAATGGGTAGGTCTGATATTTTCTACCTTTCTATATCCCACCGTGTCTGATGTTTTCGACATCATCTCAAGCAGATCTCCGGGACGACTACCACTGTCTTCTTCAATTGGACCCTCCAAGACATTTTGGATAGGAAGCCCATGGTGTTTGATAGCGGGCGACCAACAGAAGACCCCCTGTTCAAGCTGTTCATGTTCCAGATTTTTGATGGAGTTTAGATGTCGTGGAGTGGTTTTTGGCGACTGGTCGAGCTTGATGCGGATGCTAGGATGAAGGACAATACGTGCGCTTTTTCCTTTTCTTGCTTTTCCCTACCGTGTCTTGCTTATTTCCACGGCAACTTCAGCAAACTTATGAAGCAACGACTACTTGTCTTTGGCAACCGATCATGACGATGACTGATAACGCGAACGGGCGATACAATGTACGCTCCGATTCCTAGAAAGTATCTCTCCCAGCAGCTAGAACGGCCGTCGTGGCGAATATTCCGATGGTTTTGATAAGCCGGTACAGCGGAGAATGGCGAGGGCACAGGTGTCAAATATCAGTCCTATACAAGTCCTGGTGAGCGTCGACACCTTCCCTCCACCCCTTTTTGGATCTGACGTATTCGATCTACAGACACACTACCTCGAGCACGAAAGATTCGCGATGCTCAGCAGCATTTTATGGCTGCCTTGCCTTCCTTAGCCTCCGGCTAGCTACGCATATGGCATGTCAACCGTACAGACTTTTCGCCTGCACCCTCCAGAACGGGGGATTATCTGCACGTTTTGTGTCATATTCCAGTCATTCCATTCCGACTCTCTCGCTCTCCAAGCACAATACCTTTTACCTTGCACCCTATCACATCCGGCTCTACGACTCACGCTGAAAGACCGTGAAGCCCAGGCTAAACGGCCGAGCCGCTCTTCGTCTGAACCGCCCAGCCACTACCATTACCCTCAATCAACGATGGTGCAGCTCGCCATGTTGATCAGGTGGGAGGCACAAGATATTGCTTTCGACGTGAGCAAGCGAATGAGTCTCGTCGGCTTGCGTGAAATAAGCATTACTCGTGACGTCGAAAGGTACGTATCACGATCGTTTGCTGCTTATATGCATTCTAATCTCATGCTTTATTGAGTTCTAGGCCCCCGGCACGAATCGTTTACTTTGAATGGGCTCATGGCTGAGAAGGAGTATTCGCGACGGCGTGAGTTCGCTGATCAAAGCACGCTCGATTATTGAACGGTAGCCACGACACAAATCGTACACATGCGATCCAGACCGCCATAGATACACTGTTAATGATTACCTCGAAGCCTCGAAGGCTCTTTAGACTTCTACAGAAACCGCGAGAACTCAGATCTCTGTCCCATGATACTATTGGCTTTCGCCTTGGTATGCACTGGTTGTTTTTTTCCTAGAATAAAGTGAGCCACAGCCATCGAAAAGGTATGAAATGCAACGTACGATGGAGAGATGTCCGGCGTTTCGAGCTACTTCGTTCTCAAAACGACAAGTCTAGTGATTACAACGTACAAAGACTCGGGAAAGCTATCTGGTCCACGGCCTTGATTAAAGGAGAATACAGCACCCATAATTCTCCGACTATCCACGACTCGACCTCTTCTAATACAAACTCTAGGACTTGCATCCACCTCGGCTCTATTTCCATTTTCGGCGTGATCGAAAGCCTCCTCCGTATCTCGCTAGAAGGTAGTCCTTTGAGAAGCTCGAGAGCTGGGGGACGCAAAGTTTCGTCGCGAACGTCGGAATGAGATGCCCTACCCTGTGGTCCGAGTCGCTTGCCTCCGAAAAATCGCTGTCATTTCAATGCTTGGGACCAAACGCCTTGCACCCATGTCATTTCGACGGATCCCCTGATAGCCAGGCGAGAGGTTAGCTTTGCCATGCTGATTTGTGGACGATGGAGCTCTCCGCCGTCCGAGAATTCCAGTCATCAGTAGATTATCTCGCTGTCTCAATGTCTTAGACTACATAGGTCACACTCAACGGCTCAGTTCACTCTGATTGGGAATTTCACAACACGGAATATCTTAGCGATTGCGATGTACGTACGGTTTCCCTATCATTCGCTATGTGCATCTCAGTCCCATAACTTATCATTCTTCTGGCCTTTCAGATTGCGCGCACGAGCCTATTGCTGAACCTAGTTCATCGCATCGATTACTCTGAACGGGGGTGCGTGGCTGTTATCAAAGAGTAGTCAGTTGTTTCGTTGCTCAGGGATGGCCTTGTCTTGAGTTGCAGGTAACAGCTGGATCACGACTTGTTCACCTCGTATCTCAACTCCGAGATCTAATTATTATGATTGTTTCGTATCTTCTCGATTGCACTAGCTTCGGATACCTGGCAAATACTACAAACCCACACGATATTATCAGATTTCCGACCTATCAGCTCCACTACTTGTCGCATTCAGAGCAATGTTGAACCACAGGCGTCAACAAGTGGTACTGGATCGTGGTTTACTCAACATCAAAGGCTCATAGCGGCATTGACTCGAGAGCCCACGGGTCGCAAAAGAACAAGTATTTCTGTTGCACTGCACGGATGCACGATGGACGTATTCTGGCGATCCACGGTAACCAGTCTTTTTTTTTTGCAGCTTGATTTCGGACGTCTAGTATGACGAACTCCTTCTCAAGGTGCGCTCGTCAAACGATCCGTTAAATTTCCTTACCAGAACCAGTGGCTTTGGTTAACTTTTTGTGAACTATATACCAAGAGTGTCAGAATCCCGCAACCGTTGAATAAATGCCGCGATGAGAAGCCAAGTTCAATCAGTGCTACTTCACGATGGCCAACTAAAGCATGACTCACTGGTTCTCCTCTTCACCTCGCTTCTTCTCTTGAATTCATTTCAAAACTGCACACTTGAAGCTTGGTATGATTTACCCCTCTAGCGCTTCAGTTGGGGTAGATCTCGTGGTCTGCGAAGATCAAAACAGGAATGTGGCGATCTGTATCCACTGCGGAGGCCGGCAGACTCATGGTAATACAGGTGTCACGATTCCTCCCATTTCCCCCAAATAGCGCCCAAATTCCCATTGAGCGCTAAACCATCATCTCGACTCACCCCATTTCCCCAAATGACACAGCAGGCAAAACCCGGGTCAGTGGACAGTCACCGGACATGACCGGACCCGGGTATAATCTGTGACCACAATCTGATTGTGAGTTCAGGATATGAAGATCAAGCTTTTGTCTTCAAGGACTACTGTGGATTGCGAGGGTGCTGGAAAGCTCACATGGAAGATAAAAAAGTTATAGAGAAATTATGGGTCAGGAAGTGTCTAAAGCAGAGTATTCACAATATTGTGAACACTCCCTTTCACGAACTAAATAGTTTTGCTCCTCTCGAGAGCATCCTCCCATTGTGAATCATTGAACAGCAGGTTCTTATAAGTCATGTTAAAGATGGTGAAATCACTTCTCCTTTCTGTAACTCTCTTTGCTTCAAAGACTGGTACACTAAGAAGATGTTGTTGTCTGTTATAAGAGGGCAATCTGGTACTCCTTTACTGGAGCTAAGCGGAAGGCCACACAGACCTTCATGGCAAGTGCAAAGAAAGTAGGCAATTTGAATTGAAAATTCTTGTTTGGACGTGAAAGGTGGGTCACTCAAAATGTCGATCCATGCTTATCTCCTGACCTTTCTGTTGGTATGTCCTCAGAACTATGTATATTTCTATTTCAGAGCAAATAAAGGACCTGGACCTGACTATCATCAATAATTCCTCATCGTGGTTGGCCTGCTTGCCCTCCGTAAATTACCCCACAATAATCAAAGTAATTTATAAATGATATTCTTCGTTCAGCGATGCCCTAATTTACCTGCAGCCTGCAGAGCCCGCACCTTGCTTTGGACCAGTCAATTAAATAAAATCTTCATAAATGTCCTTAACCTACGAGGGTGTACACAACATTGTATAGTTATTGGGTCTTCACCCCTTTGGCCAACGACACAGCAGGTGATATCGCCTCGGGTAACCGGCGATAATCAGTACCCGGGTCCGATGATGTGGAACACCTGTCCACTGCCTGTCCACTGAACTGTCCACTGAACTTAAGTCAGTGGACCGTCCACTGACCTGGTTTTGCCCGCTGTGTGACTGACTCTACTCTATGACTTGAGCGGGCCGACTCATACTCATCCATCACGACTCAGCGGGCCTGTTACCGTCTACGACTCACTATCTGTGACTCAGCGGCCCGACTCACAATCCCAGAACCATCCATCCCTGACTCCTCCCCGCCGACTCGTACGGACACTTGATGACTCACTCCGATCT
>JANHQD010003107.1:27051-44028 GCA_024721195.1 Marasmius sp. AFHP31
CCTTAACCTACGAGGGTGTACACAACATTGTATAGTTATTGGGTCTTCACCCCTTTGGCCAACGACACGGCAGGTGATATCGCCTCGGGTAACCGGCGATAATCAGTACCCGGGTCCGATGATGTGGAACACCTGTCCACTGCCTGTCCACTGAACTGTCCACTGAACTTAAGTCAGTGGACCGTCCACTGACCCGGGTTTTGCCTGCTGTGTTAGTACGTCGACGGTAGGTCTATATTGTGTGTTCGGTGCTCAGGAACAAGTTCTGATCTAATTGTCGCGGATACCTTTTCAGTCGTAAGTTCGACCATACTTGCGTACGATGTGGTCCTCAACTTGGACCTGGAGGTGAAACACGTCTGGAGGAAGAAGTGGAAATTTGTGAAAGTAATCTATCTGCTACAAAGATACCTTCTGTTTGTTGACATCATGGAGACTCTTTTCCGTAAGACATTAGACTCTAGCCATCCCAGGCTCATGCGGCTCTAAACCTGAGTATTTGTCTTCCCCTATATAGATCCGTTTCAGCAAGACCTGAGTCCACGATACTGCTTCTTCAACTCTTTCCTCAGTGGACGTACGTTTCAGTATAATTGTCTTCACTACATATGTCATCCAGTGCTACTCACAGTCCGCCTTTGGGCTTTATGGGAGCGGAAAACGTCCGTCGCTATTAGCATTCTCGTCTTTTTCTTGGGATGCTGGATACCATGCTTTGTTTATTTCAACTCGTTCTTGCACGCTACTGAATGCAAGTCGGCTCCATCGACACACGTCCATCGCCTCTTCAAGCTCTGATCTCTTTGGCAGATGCAGGACCCCCACTACCCCAAATTTGCCGCTGTTTTATCTCAGGCTGGTATAACACGCTGTAATTGTGTTGGGTCCTGTTGATGGTGTACGACCTGGTATGCGGCTGTCGCTCCTTTGTGGACCCAGTATAATCGACTAATGCCAGATCTACAGGAATGTTGATTGTAATAGCGATTCCTGGTATTTCGGCCTGTAGGTCGCTTGTGCAATGGCTAAGATGTATGCTGACCTTTGCAAGCACGCATGTAGTTCAAATCGGCGGGAAGTCTGAACTTGTGAAGGTTGTATACCGAGACAGTGAGTTTCTAACAGCAGCTGCCCAGTCATCATCACTGGCACTGTTTCGTCTCCTCAGGGATCATTTATTACATCCTCATCTTTTGTGAGCATTCAGTCCACGCCAGAATGGCCGACACGGGCTCAGACAACCGACCCGAGACATCATTTAGCGGTTTCCGTGATCAACGTAATTGTAATTCTGACCCTTCCAGTGAGTCGTTCGTTATATCCACACCGGTTACCACCTGACGGGTTTTTGTATCCTCTTCCATTTCCCACTCTCAGCACGACTTTGTGGTACTGTTGGCTTCGTACGTTCGGCTCATCCATCTAAACTTAGTGGCTGATACTCAAACATCCCCATTTACAGTTTCGAGCGAGTACTGCACTCGGTCCTCACAAGTCATGCTATTCTTCATATTCGGCGCGTAGCTTCATTGAAGCCGGCAGTCTCTACGATTCAGACGATGGAATTTGCAATCGGGGCTAACGATACTCGAGTTGATTGTACCGGTTCATGACTGGCAACTTTGGAGAAGTTTTGATGGGATTGCGACATATATTTATTGCCTTAAATACAATACAAAGAGTAGTGCCTCTCAAATGATCGGTGCTCTGATGACTTCAGCAGGCTCTAGCCCGGCGGCAAAAAAATCCATTTCGCAATGTTAGGTCAATGGCTGAGACGAGCTGAACCCCCATTACCGCTGTCAAGGAGCAGCCAAAAGACTGTCATCACGATAAGGATTGGTTGAAGTCATAGATTAGTTCCCTACTTCATGCGCAACTCCCTACTGGTAACCCCACTGTTGCCAAAATCCGGACGACATTCATAATCGCGCAGGCCCGGGGGAGTGGTTCGAATTTCACCTTCGGCGTCGGTCACCTAGTACAGTATTCGTTCTTTAGTTAGTGTTTGTCTACTCGGCCTCACGAGTCACCAGGCCCTCAGCCAATGCTCTATGGCCCTTATGATAATTAGTTGGATCGCAAACGAGCACCCATATCGGCCTACTGACCTCAAATTTGAATAACAATCAAAGGGTCCATCTATGGTATGTACATAGATAATAGGGGCGATAGACTTTCAGAGCCAGACGAGTAAAGCCGCGCATCAACGGGATTCCATGACAAAGGACCCCGGAGGATTCAACAGACCACCCGGCAGGTCCGCACCTCAAAGCTCCACACTCCCTTCTGTATTTGACAGTAACTTTCCCGTCTCACTTCTAACCATGAGGATTTCATGCTCCAGTCCTGTCGGTGGTTACCGAAACTCGACGGTGCCAAGGGCATCTGCAGAACGTTGTTGGGAACCGTGTGTTGCTTCCGCATATTGAAGCGTCGACACCCTTTCCTGTGCGCTCCCGACCTCAGATTGACTCGATGCTATTCGTACAATCATCAAGGTCGGAGCGATTGCCTGTACCGTCGAAGTGGTTAAGTAAGCAGAATTCATACATCGAGGATCATTTGACGTCCTGACCGCCAACTGAATCGCAATTCCATTGAAGTAGAAAGGGGACGTTTCGGCGTTGGGGGATGTAAGCTGTGGTAAAACAGCGGTAAGAACGAGCGCGACAGAGTAGAGAAGTCCTAATTCGAGACTAGTCGGAGCAATGCATCCTGGTCAAACGTGAACCATTAAGGGAAGAGATGCAAATTACGAACATTGTGTCCTAAAGCGCTAGACGCTAAGACTGCAGAGGCGACGGCGGCAGAAGTCGACTAACAGAGACGACGACAGAGAAGACAGAGGTGGCGAGCAAAGAGCAAGAACAGGTAGATGACTGGTCCCAACGACAAGTCAGATACATTGCAGATAGAGGAAGACAGAAATAACTATCATCAAGGCCTGTACGATGCCGAACGTTTTCTGGTAGGAGGCTACATCATGTCGGTGATATGCAGCGATCATCACTCCGGTCACTACGAAGTTGATGACTGGCAAGCGTGTATCAAGGGAGTTAGGCCCACTCGCCTTCGCAGCAAGAGGTCAAATTACTCACCGTTTGTGATAAAAATGATCAAGCCGAAAGGACAGAGGATCGACCTGCGGAATCCCCAGATAACATAGCAACGATGGACCTAGAAGAGGCTCGTGGCATGAATGCGGCTATCCATTTCTCGTACAAGATCCTAGTACCAACAAGTAGTTCATTATGATACTAGGCAATAAACCATTTAGATGCGAAGAAAGTTCAAAGGAGACGACCTCGAAAAGTCCCTCACCCAATCATAATGGACGAAAACATGCTCAGCCCTCTGCAGCATGAACGATAGCGTCGGTGAGCAGTCTGAACACGAGAGAAGCACGTACAGTTGAGCAGTCTGCAACGAGGTCGAGGTATCAACCGAAAGAGAACTATACCGAGGGACATACTCCTTCGTCGGGGCGGCGTCGAAAGCAACAAGTGTTTGGCACACGTAAATCCACACTCCGGCGGCATTGTTGATATTTGTCAAGATGAAAAGGATGAAGATCCATCTTACGTGCATTTTTGAAGCGGCAGAATAGCGGCGGCGCCAAAGGACGTTGAGAGAAAGTCCGGAGATCATGATATACATCCCTGAAAAGCTATTTCAGTGGTGGCCTCTGTGCCGTATTCCAATCGAGACTCATCGCGACTTACCATACAGCAGGAACGTCACCTGTCAATACAGCACAAGAGCGATGCAGAACGAAAGGAACCGTCAGAAGCAGCCAATGATGCTAAAGAAATAGGCAGCCTACCGATAGTGTAGCGATGGGTTGGACAATGACTACTTGAGCCGAGGTGTTGAAGGACTCTGAAACTTGTCTCTTGCTTTCCGACTCTGAAGACATGCTCCGTGGATAAAAGGGTATACGTGACCGAAGTAGGAAGGGAAGAGGGAGAAAGATCGCGTCTGTTAACTGCTTCCGAGACAATCACCCTTTTATCGTCTCAGATATGATCCTTATGCTTGAGGAAAGATGCTGTATCGCCGGGTAGATGACAACCCGTATAGCCCGTCGCCTGATATATTTTAAAGTGGAATTCCGCCGGATGCGATCTTTACGAGTGACACGAACAAAGATCTTGCCACTGCCTTGGCCCATGAGCATGCGGTACCGAAGAAGTACATAATCGAGTGGCCAAAGACCAACTCCGATTGAGGGGGCCACGACTTGTTGTCTTGTAAATCTTTGGAGAACCGAATGAGGTACGCAAATTAAGGATCTGAACAGGAATGAGTCCTTGTGGCTAGTACTGCGAGTGCGAGTTGCTCCTGCTCCGGAATCATCCTGTCCAATTCCATCTTGTTCCTGCTGACCAGCAACCAACTATCAATCAATTAACAAAAGATAGACATGATCGCCTAGAACGGACCTGGTCGTGAAGTGATCCTTGCTCTGTCCGATATCGTCATCTAATCTGCCCATCCCATGTCGGAATATACGTCGAAATCAAGGGAGGTCCGAGGGCGGCCAATAGCCCTCTCAAAGCTACGGCCACGAAGCTATGGACTCGTTGATCCAAGCACTAAGTTGATGTTGCGGGCGCGAAGGATAAGAATTGGGAGACGACACGGAGAAAGGGAAGGATCATGGCAAAGATGAAATTTATGCTGTCTGTTCAATCCGTTTCCCGTTGGAAAGAGTTACAGGGATTTAATCATTCAACTGATATAGGGTGTTCATTCTCCGGTGTTCAAGATTACTCAGGATCACGCTTAGGTCCGCATGTCCTCCCCTGGCTACGGCTTGATGGTGAATAGCGCGCTAAAAAGCGACTCCGGGCATCCGACTCTTGGACTGCGAACGGGTGCCCATATGGACTCACAGCCAGTGCAAACCCCAGGCCTGAATGATACGGAAGCAGTTTGTATCATGCACATGAGCAATGAGAACACTAGGTCAAAGACCTTCATGAGTTTGGAAGGCTTCACAGCCAAAGAAAGAGGGCGAACCTGGAATCAGCCATCACCGTAACTTGACAATAGCAGGGATAAATCCACCAAGTCAACCTTAATCGATGAAGCTGAAGCGTGACACAAGCGTCATTTCATGGTCAGAAGGAAGGAGTGAGTTGAAGTTGCAGCGGTCAAAGCGGCAAATTGCGAACGGATACGCATATATACCGTTGGCGCCCTCGAGGAATCTCACAAGTCTATCCGGAGTGAACACAATATTCGCAAATCGTGTATAATGCCCAAAGTACATCTGGTTGCAACCTCAGACTCTGCTAGATTATCAAGCCCCGGGTCTTTTGACGACTTTGATACCTTTGGCACCAGAAGCATTGGGTACCAGAGGACCCCGGTTTCTGAACCTAAAGAAAAGCGTCAAGGGCACTCAATGGAATGGTTTGAATGATTCACAATACTGTTACTCACGCTGGCGGCTGTGGCTCTTCTTCATCGTCATCGTCGTCCCCTTCTTTGTCATTCTTGCCCTTGTCCTGCTCTTTCGTATCCGTTTTCGTCCCTTCTTCGCTCCCATCTGTCCCAACCCGCTCAGTCAGCGGTTCTGTGTCTCCCTCAGCATCGCCGGCAGTCTTCGTCTCTGTTTCTTCGGGTTTCTTCGAGGCATCGCTGTGTCGAAAAGACCTCCATGAGTATAACAGACCTCACAGGCCGAGGGAAGGGGACGCACCTGGAATTAGACATCACTGTAGCTTGACAATAACAGGGAATATCGCCATCAAGTCAGTCGTTATCGATGAAACTGAAGCGTGACATCAGAAATGAGCAGGACATAAGCATATTTCCGTGGGCAGAAGAATCATCACGGTGTCGAGTACCAACGGTCAGCAGTGCAGCAGTTCGCGGACAGTCACCGCATTTCTCCCACTATACTCAGTTGAGAGGCGCCCATATTAGTAAGTAGAACAGAATCGTGTATAGAGCACATCCAAAGGTACATTTCATCGCAACTTCGAAATCTCGGTGTATTATCGAGGTCTTACAGGCTTTGAGGGCTTCGATGAACCGGAGGAGCTATATGACATCGGCCCTCGGGGCACATACCTAGAGAATACATCAGAAATCCCGACAGTCGCCCATAAATTAGAATTGATTTTCGCTCACTTTGGTGCCTCTGGTGGTTTGTCATCCTCTTCCTCGCCTTCATTGGTGTCGGCCTGCTCTTTCAAGACCGTTGCCGTCTCTCCTTCGGTCTCAACCTTCTTCTGTTCCTGCCCCTCCACCGGCTTTGTCTCTGTGTCTACGCTTTCTTCGACATTGCCAGCTACTTTCGTTTCTATTTCTTCGGGTTTCTTGGAATCGACGCTAGAGAAAAGTGACTTCCATGAGTCTATATGGCCTCACAAGGCGAGGGAAAGAGACATACCCAGAATCAGACATCGCTGTAGCTAGGTGATGGCAGGAAATGTGACTGTCAGGTCAATCGTTATCGATGATGTTATATCAGTGCCTCGGTGACCAGAAATTAAACCAAACAAGCGCGGTGGTGAACATTGACGCTGGAGTGCGCCCAAGTATTCAAAACTTGAGAGGGCGCTATGACAGCGCTGATAGAGTGTTTCATGTAGCGCGAGCGTTTAGATCTGTCGGAAATGGTGGGGGTAAAGGACCTCAACGAATTTCGTGACAGTAAGTCACGAGCCGTGACTTTACGCGAGAACTCATGTGAGATTTCGGCAACGCCCGAATCCTTGTTATTTCCAGACGCCGATCAGTCAGGGTGCCTCGATCCAAAAATTCCTGGCCTGCATCGCCAATTTTCCTCTTCTTTGATCATAGGATGATGTTTACAGGCAATAATACCGAAGTCTCGCTATCGCGACAAGGAGTCCCTTGCTCTTCCAATCCCTTCGCTGAGTCTTAAGTTCGATCAAGTCAGAATATTCAGTTCGTAATGCATCCGGCCATGGATTACCTCAAGATTCGGTATGCGAACTCGGTTCATCTCATCCGCACGATGGTCGGCCTGATCTATCCCATCGCTGTTGTTTAGACATCCCTTTTTACATGGAAACGCCGACTTGCATGAGGACAGCGCTTGAGAGTGTTCTCCCGTTGTATTGAAGTCCAAACGCAGGCTGGGTAAGTCCGTGCCACTTTCTAACTTTTTCAGGAATGATCTTCCCTGGTTCCGGATATAACTCGAGGGAACGGCGTTGCACTAGTACGTACCTGCGCCACCTGGCTCATGTTTCTCAGGCTATGTTCTGACAAGTGTACAGAGGCACTCAGTCTACGAAGACCCTCATGTGTTCCTCCTCGATCTCAACACAGAGAACCTTTTCATACATTCGCTGGAACGCACCCATTGTCTTCCTAGCATCGTCGACTTGTCGCCTGCCAGCAAATCGCCAAGGCTTAGGGTGCCGACTATCAGGCGATAGCCACGTTTTGATCTATCAAAAACCGCCCACGCCGGAAATGTGGAGATGGCGCCTAGCACTCAATTGGACTTCTTAGACCACCCGACGTACCATACACTCCCTCATTCAATCGCTGTCAACGAGACTAGACTGGTTGAATTATCCTTCCCTCCGTGTAATCTTCAGCGGCGAGGACCAGGGACGACTCGGGAAAGACACCCGCCCTCGGACAACCTCATCGATGATACCGCAGATCCACCCTTCCCAACACGTGTATCAACGCAAAAACATGTTTTCCGCGTGTTCAGCTTTTTTTTGGGTGCCTCCAAGGATTCGTTTATGTACATAGGTGCGTAACGTTACACGATTTCTTTTCCCTCCCCGAATCGCTTGGGACCACCAGGTCGTGAGTAAAGTGAGCTGTCGTTCTTGTTACGGATTCTGATTTCATTCAACTCGTCTTTAGCAGGTTGTTCCCGAAAGACTGGTGTCAAGGCCGCCCCGACGTTCTTTCTTTTTTTTTGTATCCGTTTCCCCCTGTACAACTACCAACACATCCTGACGACCTTGAAGAGAGGGAACCAAGTCAATCTCACGATTCGGGACCAATTCCACGATTTGCACGACTCGCACGACCACGACGTTTACCCGAAATATCTCTGGGACGAATTCAAGATACTAAAGACGGAGAGGATCAGCTAGCACTAGCGTGCGGAAGGGGCGGAAATGAAGTATAATAACAACGACAACGACACTGGTGAGTGACGGGCTCGCGATTGCCTTTCATTGTTGCTTGTTTTCCCTTTTTCTGACCATGGTTGATTTCTTTGTATTCCGTTCCGTTGCACACCCTCGTCTACTTCCAACACTGGCCTTGTTCTACGTTCCATCCCTTGCCATTCACCAACCCTCTCGACTTCTGCACCAACAGAATCTGGCGTGTATTACATCGTTCCGAACCGTAATGGCCCAGCAGGAACGAAACAAATTGTTCGACGCCCACGGGCCCCGCTGACATCAACACCTCTTGACGATGATTTTGATGCCATAACACAAGACCGCGCGACCATGTACACCGCGAAAGGCAGGCATTCTTGGACGCCCACGCAACCACCGCTTGACGACGAGTTCGACGCGGTGACTTACACGAACTTGACGGGTTTCGAGAGGATTGATGAGGTGGATGAACCGGAGGATGAGGATGAGGATGAGGACGAGTTCGAGAGAGGACCTGTGCCGGTGAGCAGAGGTTATGGTGGTGCCAGGGAAGAAGACGAAGAAATGGATACCAACGCCAACACGGGAGGAAGAGACGAGATTGAGGACAGTCGAAATGGGGATGCAGACCTTCGTCATCACTACCACCCTCACCGTGACCACCATCATCATGCCAATGGCCAAGCCTCAACGTCGAGAGACGGTTACGCGTATAGCCATCACCATCATCACCACCGCTCTCGTTCGCGTTCTCAGCCTCGTGTTCAACCGTCCCCAAATCCTACCCGTACCCGTAGTCGAAACGGGCATTCTCGAAATCTTTCGGACGAGTTTGCGTCGCGTTATGTCACTGAGCGCGAACGTGAAACTCAACAGACTCCTCGACCAGCTTATGTTAATGGCGGCGGCGTTGGTGAACCCTCATACCAACGCACTAACGGTAACGAGCTTGTCCGAAGTACCTCGCGTCGCTCCTCCAACCACAATCACGAGAATGGACACACACGTTCACGTTCGCGCTCCTATTCCCAAACCAACAATTACCAAAGCAACGGTCATGGCGGAGGCGAACATGGCCAAGGGGGGCCGGTATATCGCTCGGAAGAGATCGTCCGTCATCCTTCTGAAGATCACGACCGACAATCTCGAACGAATCACAGCTCTCGGAGACGTAGGGACAGTGGTGTGACTCCCAGATCGCGTTCAAGGTCTCGAGTACGGCCAGCTTCAACGACGCCTAAACCCCAGCCTCCACCACCACCGAAACAGAAAGCCATCACGAACGGTCCTATACGCCCTCCGGCTCGCCAGCAGTCATACGAGGTTATCAAGAGCCGGGTTCTTGAGGATACTCCGGAGAAGACGGTGACGATATCGACATGGAGAGAACGAGTTGCGGACGAGGCGCCTGCTAGAGGGTCGAGGTCGAGGAGGGAGTATGGGTATGTGAATAGGACGAGTGAGGTAGAGATGAGCATCTACTATGTGGATGCGGACGATTATCCTGTTGAAGATGGGAATGGGAGGGTGATCGAGGAGGAGCTTTTTGAGAAGAAAGGGCCGAAGAGTAATGGGGGGAAGAGTGCTGGGAAGAGAGATGCCCCAGTGAATTGGATGGGTGCGAATTCGCCTAGGTTGTTGAAGCGAGCGCTGAGCGCTACAGGGAGTAGGAAAGGGAAGGAGAGGGAGAAGGAGTTGGATTATGGTGACGACGAGGTTCGTGCTGTCTGTCGATAATTTTATTCGGGATTGTTCACAAATCTTATTTAATGTAGGACGTTCGTTCCGATATTCGGGATCGTGTTCAGACCCCCTGGCCGCCCTCCATGAGCGAGTTGGTAGACATCGACGAGCAGCTCGAAGACGAAGAGAACGGCAAGAGGCTCAGACATCGTCGTTCCCAGTCCCTTCCTATAGAATGGCTGGACCCCAACGAGCCAGAGCCAAACGGTACCCATCCAAATAAATCCGGCCACTCCCATCCTCGAACCTCCACCCCAATTCATCGCGCAAAAGGCGGAGCCTCTGCGAATGACCAAGACGATCACACTCGTCCTGCCAATGGAGATTCGGAATCTCCGTATCCCCCAAAATCGATATCCCTATTCCCCACTCGCTCCAACGGCTCGACTATCAGTAGTATTCCAGCTATCAGCTTGGGTACCCCAAGACCCAGCACGAGTACCCAGCCGTCGTCTATACAACCCCTCGAGGAAGTACTCGGCTCTTGCCATCCTCCACTTTCGCATCTCGGACCTATACTGTTCGACCTAGGAATCCGAACAGAGGACCATCTGAGGGCGGTGGGGAAGATGAGCGAGGCAACGAGAGACAGGGAACTCAAGGAAGTGGCTCTTAAACGGGGTGTTACGGTATTTGAGTGGGCGATGTTACTTGACAAGTTGTATAACATGTAGTTTATCGGACGGGCGTGGAGCTGTTGCTTTGTATGTGCTTTTTGCTTTCGATTTCTTGCTATGTATGTACGTGTACATGTAGTTCACGCGCGCCCCGGCGTTTGGTTCTTCGGACATGTTGTAGGTACTGCTAGTATTTCTTGTTGTACTGCTGATCAATCTATGTGCTTGCTCTTCCGAGCATTCGTCCATAGACGATACGCCTGAGCAGGAAAGCAAGGCTGCTAATCACCTGATGCCGAGGAAAGGCTAATCACGAATTCAGTACCATAGTACAACTGAAGCAATTGTCTTGATTTACGATGACATAGTCAATCTCGTACTCTATCTACAACTCAGGAAATGTACAAGAGATCTGACAAAGAGCTCCAATCGGCGACTACGATTACCCAACATTCCCATGCTATCATGGTGAAAACGAAAATGACAACCTTATTCTCATCCTGTCCAGAGCTAGTAAATTGATCAGAATGCACGTCCCAGATCGAATAATTGCGGTCTCACCTCAAATCTCTCGGAACCGATCTGAGTCGTTTACCATCTCAAAAATGCAATTACTATACCCAAGATGTCGAGCGAATTCTGTAGTGATTGGGTTGAAGCCTCGAAGGAGCTGATATTGATAAATCAATTGGTATATTTTATTGGACCAAGAGAAAGAGTTGGTGCCATGATCCTCGAACTTGAGCGTGGTGGGGAGCCCAAATTCGCGACACTCATCGAAGGAGAGGTGGTCTTCGAGGCTGTCTTTATGAACTGACCAGTAATGGAGAGAAGAGGTCTCTCGACTGGGGAGCCCGGGAGGGGGTGGGCGGACGAAAAGGTGGACTGGCTGTTCGGATCGTCGTTCTCGTTCGACTTCGGATTCGGAGAGAGATCCCTTCAAATTCGACCCTGCTCGAGGCAAGACGAGCTCTGAAAGATATCAGAAGTTGCAGACGGAGCGCAAAACGACTACGCACTGTGCATACTCAAATCATCTTCGGGAGAAGTTCCGCGACCCCAGAAAACGCTCGCTGCTTGCGACAACCAGGACGCGCATACGTGCTCGTCAGACATTAACCACAAGGCATGACCATCTCTGGATTTTCGGTTGAGGGTGAACCTAGTCCAACAGGTCATTTAATGAAGCAGCGAGTGATTTCCGACAAACTCACCTTGTCAGCCCGTGCTGTGAGACATTTTGCTTTGTAAAGACATCGGTCCGATTGTCCCAGACTTGAGTTGCGATGGTTGTGGTGGCGATTGGTGCGTTACTCCGAATTGAAATCACAGTCGGCGCATGGACTTGCTCAGAGCTCATTCCGACCTGACACCCCCGAGATAAAGAGATAGCTAATTCACGATCGACGTCCTTCGAGTTCAAGCTTGCCAGGAAGCGCAAGAAAACATCTTCTTGCAGGAGATCGGGAGTACCAGGCAGGAGGTTTTCGATGTTAAGGTACGCCCGAGGAGGTGGAAGACCTACGGATGGCGCTTGTAGTGGACTATGACAAATCACACCTCTCCCGAGGTCCATCCATAGTTCTTCATCACTACAGCCCAATTGCGCCTATGTTTGTGTGATGAACAGCTCTCAAATCAGTTGATCGTGTACTCACAGCTAAGCTGTTAAGGTAGACCTGGCCCAACCACCCTATGTTGCCTGTGAAGGCTGCGGCAGGCACAAGTTCTGAGACATATAGGGATCGCGTGAGCTAGCCTGGGTGTGTACATAAGGTGAAAGCTCCGACCATTGTGAAATATGAAAGGCGGAAGTGTTCTCTTGGGGTAGGCATACCTTTGAAACACATTTATAATCCTGGGTTTGCAAGTCAGTTGAGCGCACGCGAATCAAGTTTCTGATGTTGAGCACACTCACGGTAGGATCGTGTACCTTGGGATATGATCCACAATCCCCTACGTACATCGACTAAGCAATCCAGCAACTCTTGAGACTTGTTACTAGACATACCGAGTGTGCCCGTGGTACAACACGCACAAGGGAAACCCTACTCCGCACTTTGCGGCTGTCGAGAGCGAATGAACCTCTGGACCTTTTGGTGACTCTGCGCTCTAGAGAATAAAGCTACGAAAACGAGTCAGACTCCACATCCAGTAAGCTATCCCACGTACCTCGTCAAATTCTGTCCATTTCCTCTTTCTTCCCCGGTCGATGATTCGAGTCGTAAGTTTCAACCGGTCTTCCTGGGCGGGGTCGCAACCCTCGTAATGAGAATCAACATCCATACTAGTGTCAATGTCTGAAGGGCCACTCATGGTAACGTCGCTGTCACAGCCAAAAGTATGAGAATCGGGTATTTGACATGCCTCTCCAGGATCCGGCTGCGAGCTGATGTTGAGTCGTACGTCCTGTGGATTCGAGCTCCATTGACGCACATGCTTATGAGAAAGGTCTCGTTCACGAAGTTGGAACAACACGGGAATCAGCCCTGCGTTATCAAATGTTACGCTGGTGCTGTTTCTCAGAAGTTCAAGTTCTGCGGGTGTCATGCGTTCGGTGTATATGGCATCTGCCGCATATATTCATCAACGGAAGCCGGGATGAAAGGTTTATCACAAAGGTTTGGGTACCCACCTCCCTCGGCGACATACTTAAACTCTCCGCAGACGTTCTTGAGAAGCTCGATCCCCTTCGGGAGCTCTGAAACATCATCGCACTGTAAGAACGGCATTAGAATGGCAAGCATAGGTGCAGATCTAGAACAGTGTGACTTACATTGTCCAAAACACTTATCCAGTCCTCATCGTGCGAGAACGCAATGCAGTCAGAGTCCAACAAGGAGGGGTGCGCCTTTGAGACGAGCTCAAAAGCAAGCTGATTGATCAAATAGCAGGGATGAAAGACCTAGGGAGAAGTGACTCGTCAGCATGCGTACATTTGCTGTCCGTCAGAAAGTTCAGTCACGCACTGGCGTGTTGAAGGTGGCCGGAAGTCTTACAATGTTCGACGTGTTAGGGAGATTCCGGTCGTGAGATAAAGTAGACCGATCCTCGAGTGATTGTCCAAAACCTGTATAACTGCTAGGTAGAGGTTGGGACAGAGAACGAGAGCCGTCCGGCGAGTCGTTATTGTACCTGTTGACTCGAAAGGGATTGTGCGATGATCCTGATGGTCCTTGTGAGTGATCAGACGTACGCCGTGAATTATGACGATGACGCGAAGAATCCTCATCGTGAGTTCCATTCTCATCATGGCCTGGGGGAAAGGAAGATCTTTGAGTAGTTAAGACGTCACTACTTCGGTTGATCCAAAAGGCGCGAATGAACACGGTCTCCTTCAGTTCCAGTGGTCCATTGTCACCAACATCTCGGACCGAGAAAACTGAAGGGGCTGGCGCTGATGACTGGGTGGAGCATCGTGGAGGAGGGCGAGCCCAGGAGTAAGTGTCGTTCAGTTCGTCTGCAGTAAGATCTAGTGATCCCAGATCACCAGAGTTGCTTGAGGCTGGGTCCCATACAGCCATTGCCCAGTTGCGACACTGTTTGACACTCGTCAGGAGACACAACGTTTGGGTTTCGTCAAGATCTCCTTCCTCTTCCGCAAACTCGTACCAATCGCGCCAGTGATCCAAGATACGTCTTTTGAATTCACTTGTCTTCTGGAGCCGCTGCAGGACTCCACCTTGAGGAAGCATCAAAAGAGCGCCCTCCTTCTTGGATAGCTTGAATTTATGTACCCTATTGCGATGTGAGGGATAGGTAAGTCGGCGACAATCTATCACGCTATGAATGACATACCTCGAATCATCTCCGTCAGGCTGGGAAAGGGACCCTGGTGGTTGCGTCAATAGCTTCCAATTTTCGCGATACCGCTGATCCACGGTGACTTTCCCTCGTATGACGCAAGGTGGATCAACACCTTTCGGTTGCTGATTCCCGTCAGGAATACCACCGCAGGGTTTCGTAATATTGAAGAGGGTGTGGAAAGGATACATGTCAGAGTAAAGTCCGAGATCCCCGATACTGATAGTGTATTCTGCCCCAGTGTCAGTACACCGAGGAGAAGGACTCCAAAGAGGATATCCGAGGCCCTCAGCAGACAGTAGTGACGCATAGCGCTGACCAGGCGTATAACTGTCTCCCCGTCTGGAAAGTGCTTCCTGAGCCTGAAGAGAAGGCATCGGGGATGGAGTGGAGACAGCTGGCACAGGACGATCTTGTGAATCAAAGGGGCCGGAGGTGTGTGTGGGATGAGATATTGGTCTAGGGTGCGGTGGTGCCAGTGAGGGGCTGTGAGCCACGGCATGAGTTTGTATGTACACGCTGAAGTTTGGAGTACGCACTGTGCGTCTGAAGGCTGCACGAGTATTGTCTATAGGTGTTTTTATTGTGTTGATCGACAAAAAGAGCGATTCTTTCAGCACTTACACAATTTGTGTAAACTAATCAAACGATGAAATGAGAAGGTTTGTGATACACTGAATTATGATTGAGAACATACGGTAGGACCCTATCATTGTCTTATTGGAGTTCCCGATATTTTCTGTAAGAGTCGACGAGCTAGACCGCCCATAGGCAGAGGAGGAAGGAAGACTACGATAGGGCTGTTGACCACGGGGAGAAAGGGGGGATGGAGGATTATGCTGTGGTGATGAACGAATGTCGGACGAGGGTGGCGAACAGGGTCGAGTCCATGGCCCAGGTTGTGGACAACGACTTGAACTGGCCACCCCTAGTTCGTCAGATTGACGACGTGGTTCTGGTTGTCTCGTGTCCATAGAGCCATGAATACGATGCATCGCTATCGAATCGTGGGGTCAAGGACGAGGGAAGAGATGAACAATGTCCGTTATCAAAGCTGTTTGTTTTATGTCAAGTTGGGGTCAGTCTGATGTGACCAGAGGTGACATCTCCGTTTTGGGCCTGCTTCTCCCTCTCCTGCCATAAATCTACCCACTGTCAGACGGAATTGACGTGAATCGAACATCGTCGAAGTTTCATTTGACGTGGCGCTGGGAATTAGAATAAGTAAGAGTATCGATTCTGCAGTTGGCTCTCGGGTTGTGTGTTTAGTACCAGGTCGATTCTAATGGTCGATTCCGTCCAGGATCGAGGGAAAGGGCAGACTCGACGCTTCTGCAGTTTTGAGTCCGGAATCGACGTTCCGTCAAGGTCAATTCTCTCGACATCGGATGCTGAGTCAGATCAATACAAAAATCATTGTTGATAGGAGGGCACTCTTGGGGACCCATATATCCACCACTCGATAACGAGTTCGACGCGATGACATCAGGAAGACGAGTGATTTTCCGGCGGCCGGTTCCGGCAGTTCTTAGCCTTTCAGCCATGCTCGCAGGCTGACAGGCTCAAAGGTCCGGAAAAGCTACACAAATATCTCGCTCAGTGTATCCTATTTCATGGTTATGAAGAGATAAGTACCCTTAGCATTATCTGTTTGAACTCAAAATGGCAGTGAGCCCACATTTTGCCTCGGGCAATTGGCTGTATGGCTTGATTGTGTGCTGAAAACTCAGCCTGCGAAAAAACAGACATAGCCGGTCGAGACCCTGATCCTTAGCGTAAACCGGCCAGGAACGGCCAAGACCGGTTTTTTCTGATCTTCCTGATGGACATATACAGTTCAAACGGGTTTTGAGAGGATTGATGGGTGGATGAGCTGGAAGATGGGGACGAAGGTGAGTTTGAGAGAGGTGCTGTGCCAGCGAGAAGAGGTTACAGTGCCAGGGCCGAGGGAAGAAGGCGATATACATAGATACGAATGCCAACATGGGATGACTGGGGGTGGGCAATTCCCACTAGTGCCGCGTCCGCTTATTAAGCCGTACAGCCACTCAAAACCTGTCCGGCCCAAGGGGGCCCACCAATTTGAATCCCTGACCGGGGGTGGGGGTCCCCCCCTGAAAAAAATTTTTGGACCCCCCCCCTGGTAGAGAATTTTTAGGGATTTTGAGCCTGTGTCTGGGCTTCAGCTAGTGATTTGAGGGAGAGAGAATCAGTCAAGAGATGCACAAGCATTAAAAGGCCTGACTCCCACTCCAGTGGCTTGAAAAATTGATTGTACTTACCGCTACCATCCCGAGTCAAATTCCGCACTATAAATCATCATTTATAAAAACATTATGTTCCCTTTAGTAGTACAGAGAGTCTGTAGTGACTGAAAAGACAGCAGACGCTAATGACTTTCTGACTTTGCCAAAATAAGTGGCACGTGCACTTACCATAAAAGGAAGGCTTACGTAGGGGGGGGGAGGGGGTTGCCGGTTTGGACCCCTTTCAGAAAAAATCAACCCCTGGTCTTTTTTTTTTATCTTTGACCCCCTTGACCGGGGGTTGATTTTTTCTGAGAGGGGTCCAAACTTGAAACCGGCGACTCCCCCCTACATAAGCCTTCCTTATATGGTAAGTGCACGTGCCATTTGTTTTCAGCGAAGTCAGGGAGTCAATAACATCCGTCTACTTTTCAGTTACTAGAGCCT